>CAXKVX010002247.1:0-62785 GCA_964058865.1 Eleocharis quinqueflora
GTATTTTCATGTGATCGAATAAATATAAGTCCTTTTTAGTTTGCTGGGTTGGTATATCATTTTATTTTCTGGTTTTATGCAACCATGATGAGTGTCTAATTTGCAATATAACTGACTGTAAATGTTGTATACTGATTGTAGGTGTCTTTTATGATAACCGGTGGCACAGTTTCAGGAATCACAGTTGATCCTAAATCAGTTAGCATCTATCCAACTGTTAAAGCACCAGTAGAAAATTCAATGCAGGTACTGATAAAACTGATCTATTTCCTTTGTTTCTTCCTGCAGTTTTTGGTCACATTTTGGATGTTGTTAAACTGATTCTTGTGTCAAAAGCAGTGCAGTTTCAGTACCGAGTTGACGAACATTTTAACTGCACTAATAATTTTTATGTGATACTTTTGTTGTTGAAAGGTTACTTCTGGAGACTACATTTTGTGGAATACTCTGGCGAGATCTCCTCATGCTGCTGTGCCCAAAGATTCATATTGATTGGTTCCTTCGCTTCCTTCTTCTATTCCAGTTTTTTGTACAGAGTATATTTTTTGTACCTTATTCATCCTGAGAAGTGAGAATTGAGGACCACTTCTCTTAAAGTGATCCATTTTCCAGTGTCATTAAGTAGGCCATGTTGTGTTTACTTATTGGTATATTTGATACTTTATGGCCTTGTAGAGACAATGTGCAGGGACAGAGCCAAGTTGGGCTAGGGGTGGCAATTGCCACACCCTGGTTCAATTTTTTTTTTTTTAAATTATACCTCTATTGCTATATATTTTTCAGTAAAAATTACAACAATATGCTTGATCTTTGAAAAAATTATAAAATTGTGCCCTGCCCGAAAAAAATTGCTTTACCCTATCCTATACCTCTACTGCTGCAAGTTTGCAACTGCTGTGATTTCCAAAGTTCTCTTTTAAACTATTTTTTATTGTCAATCTGAGCACAAATTTGCTATTTGCCTTTGAAACTGTGTTTCTAAACTTAAGATTTTGTTAGTTTCCAGTGGTTTATATGCTGGTTTTGTCTTGAACCTAGAATGAACATAGCGTGATAATAAATCCAATAGTTGTTACATCGAAAGTGGCTTTTTTGCCTGTATTTGTATCATTTGACACACCGACAACAACTTTGGATAGCATGGGTCTGTTGGGGGTTATTGTGAGACCATCTTCTTGGCACTTGCATGCTCATTTTCATCTGCAATGAAATAAAAACCAATGGCTCTAACAGACCAGGATCATCAGAGTTAAGAGGCACTATCCCACGCAGCTTCTTTCTTGGATGTGCTGATTAACATAGAATTTCCAGGTAGAATTTCAATGGTAACCACAAGCTGACAAATGATGTTGAGCATCCCGCAAGTTTGGAGGATTTGGTGACATTGCTCGAAGAAAGAGATGAAAATAGTGACAGCGTGGTGGAAAAAGATTAGCAAGTGGTCCACTCATTGTTTCGTTTTGAAGGATAGTGGTAGCAAAACTGGAAATTGCTTCCTTGATTGGACCCTACCAACACTGTTAGGCCCTGTTTGGCACATAGGATGTCAATTATCGGTCGTTTAATTCTTTGTCGTCCCATTTCATGATAAATCGAACTTCATTCCGTGACAAATCGAATGATTACGATCAAAGAAATTTCATTCGTTTAAATAACGAAATGGTTAAAGAAAATATATTGCTTCGTAGTTTCGTTTGTTATTATGTATTGTTAAATTGTTTTGATTTCAGAGAAAAATACTATGTTGAGAGAATGTGATGAGAGAGGAGATGAAGGATTTGATTTCTATGTATGGTTAGAATCGTTCATCACCGATTTTTGGTTTGTTTTTAGCGTGATGAGAGATGAGATGGATGAAGAGCGAAGAGAATGAGTTTGATTGTTTTGTTTTGTTTCGATCGTTTTGATCATTTGTTTAACGAAATAGTTAATGAAATAAAAAAAAATAATCGTTCATTAAACAAAACATTTAACGAAATTATTATCTTTCGTGATCGTTCCGCGCGTTAGACAGGTGTATCGGCATGCATGAGTTTCATGGGAATTAAATGTTTAAGTTATCTGTTGGAATTTTTTTCTGAAAAATTTTTCGGCTGTTCATTATTCATTGGGAAAAGAATCTAACTGGGAATTCCAAGAAAAAATAACAAATGGAGTCGCATATAATTTTCACTTTCCCAAAGAAGACGTCACTTTGGTTCTCTCTGTTCATTCTCACTTGTATTGGAAAATTTTCTTCATATGGTGTTCGGACATTCGGTATAAACTTTTTCTCTCTGGGTATGGGTTTGTCTATCCATTGAAATTCACAAAATGACTGGATAAATAAAAATGAGTCGTACTCAATTTTATTTTTCTCAAATATTATGGAAATCTACAAATGTGAGATGAGAATGCCCACTACCTTGCCCGTTCATTCCTTTGCCCATTGTTCATACCGAACACGGTTTTGATGGTTTTGCACTTCTGTAAAAAGTGAATTCCTAACCCAACCCAAGCTAATCTGTTAAATTTCCAAGTGCTGAACAGATCCTTAAGACTATCAATTTCTTTTGCTTTCTTGTACTTTGTGGATAGAATTGTCAAACACATGAAACAGTAACGAAAATATCTATTTTCGTTAACCGTTGCGTTTTAATAGCGAAAAGATATTTGTTTGTATTAACTGTTGCGTTTAATAAATGTATTTGTATTGATCGTTCCATTCACTTCGAACGATCAATGTTTAAGTAAACGTAAACAAATCAATATTTGTTTAAGTAAACGTAAACAAATCAATGTTTAAGTTTTACAATGGTGCCATTTCATAGATCTTCCTGAAGCCTTTTGTTATGGACATCGCTTTCCTTTGTTTGCTCGAGTTTAATTTCCAACTGGCATGCAAAATATAGTGGTTATTAGACTTTTAAGAAATTATTTTTTTTCTTAATGATTTTTGTAATAGAAGCTGAAAATTTCGAAAACTCTTATATAAAAAAAAAAAAATCCAACTGGTACCAGAGATCGTTTCCACTTTTTCTCCACAAGTCATCACGAATCATCGCATAGCACAAGTTGAAAAGGTCGACACAGTCAATGGGCATAGGCTGCTCCAACCTTTCCCTTTCTCCCTCCGCATTACCTCTGAAAACCACCCCCACCTGCATCTCTCGTTCCGAACGATATACCAATTCATGTTCATTTTTGCCTCTCCAGTTCACCTCTTTACAGTACCATCCTAGTCTCTCCATGAGCCTTTCGTCTTCGTCGATGCCTCCTCCATTAGCCGCTTGGAAGCCTGGCGGCTCCGACGTGGTGTTGAGCGATGAATTTCTGGACAAGGTGGTGAAGGATGCTTTGATTTGGAGCGCTCTTCATGGGCTCGTAGTAGGCGACCGCTCCAACTCGGTACTGGAAATGTTTTTGTTTGTCACTTCTCAGTGTGGTTGTTCGTGTAACCGTGTAGACTGTAGCGAGTTCAAGCACATGTTTAAAGTTTAAACTGAGGTCACTGTGGGAACCTGAAATCCTTCTTACTGGTTCTACTTCACCTTTTGGTGGAGTTTGTCTTGTAATTTAGGCCAAATTCTCTTTAATGTTCTGGGCTTCTATTATGTTAACAGTTGTTTCAGTTGGTGGCAATTGAATATTGGCTTCTTTAATGTAGTGAATTTATTGTGCTTAGAGCGTAGACAATTGTTAAGATGAAATAGCACATGTTGCCTGCATCGGCATTAGTTCAATAATACTTAATCAGCTTGTACCTACTATGCTCTTAACATCTCTTTTGTGGGCATCTTTTTATGTTTAATTGCATCAAGGTTAATTGTAATTGGTTGAATATGAGGATCAAAAGAAATTAGCTGGGGCATGCACAATCAAGGGCTAACTATGCAAATAGGATCGACTCAAGTTTTTTAACTTTCGCGATTGAAACTAGATGTTAATTTCCAAGCTCAGAGACTTAATGAAACATTCACCTTGCTGTACTTGCAGCATGAACTATTTGGTTACTGATTGACTAAATTGTTGATAATTGGTTTCAGAGATGTGGGAAGGCACCAGGTGTAGGCATGATGCATGCACCATTTGCTTTGACTCCCACTCCACTTCCCATATCTTTTTGGAGACAAGCTTGTGAGTTGGCACCTTTATTTAATGAGTTGGTAGATCGGGTCAGCTTAGATGCTGACTTTTTGCAAAATTCTTTATCCAGGTTATTCTCCTATTGATTTGTGATTTCCAAGTTTTCTTTAACATGTATGAGTCATGTTCCTGTACTTAGGCCCTCTTTGGATAACTTTATCAATTGTATTTCAGGCTTAATGCTTTAAGTGAATTACGATTTTAGGTCTTTGTTCCTTAACCCAACATGAAAGTTAAGAATCAACCAGACAGTTTATCAAGGAAAGTTATAGTCTGAGAGGGTAGGATCTTGTAATGCTTCATTGAACCACCAGAAGAGAGGAAATTTGTTACTTTCCTTTGAAGCATTGGTTATGTAAAATTTTAATTTGATGCTTTTATAAGGTTAAAAACATGTCAAGTTATTTTTTGTTCAGAACAAAGGTGGTGGATGAATTCACAGGAAGGCTACTAGAAATCCACCTGAAGATGCTTTCACTTAATAAAAAGGAGGTAAATTACTTCTCTATTGTACTTTATGGTCTGGTCCACACCATTGTAACACCTTTCTTACCAGTGCCTCAAAAAGAAA
The DNA here is from genome assembly GCA_964058865.1 of Eleocharis quinqueflora. Lineage (NCBI taxonomy): Eukaryota > Viridiplantae > Streptophyta > Magnoliopsida > Poales > Cyperaceae > Eleocharis > Eleocharis quinqueflora. Next base: position 4,697 of record CAXKVX010002247.1, read on the forward strand.
AAAAATCACCACGTCTGCTTTTCAGCTAAACACAAGCTGGAAAAAGAAACAATAATGGTAATTATAAAACAAATCCAATAGGAATATGAAAAGAACACAGACGCCAGAAAATAGAAAAATTTAGCCGATGACTGCTGATTTATATTCTAAAAGTTCTTCTAGAAGAATCAAGAATTGATGGGATACAAGAAAAAAAATGACATCTTTCAGGAAATACGGCTGGGTTTGCACAGGTCAGATTATATGCTAGATTCAGAGACTGACATGCTTTATCAAATTGAACTCAACACTATTTCTTCTTCCTTCCCTGGTCTTGGTTCACTAGTCGCCAAGCTTCACAGGTGAGTTAATCACCATTAGTTTTTCTTTGTTTTGGTAACTTTGTAGACCATCATATGTTTTTTCTTAAAAATAACAGCCATCTTTCTGATATGGAATTCAAGGACTGTAAACATTGATGTAGTTGGGCTATATTTGTGATTTACCGATAAACATGTAAGCGTGATCACAAGTATTATTTGGAGTCATATATACTAAGGGCAGTGACCAGGCCTTAGTATGACTTGTATTTTATAAAAAAAGCTTTATGCAAAATCTTAGAATTCAGATGAAACTTTTGTTTACACAAATTATCTATATTTGAATAACATCATTCCCATTTTAAGATCGTATTTTGTTGCTTTTTTCATAACTCCAAAAGATGGCCCTAGAATTTCAACTAACCTTTTATAGTGTTGTTCTAATTATGCAGGCATTTACTTGGATATTATGGCAAGGACCTTGGTTTGAATTTAACAAATGTTCCTGAAAACCCAGCTGTGAGTAAATTTGCTGAAGCATTAGCCAAAGCATGGTCAGAGAATAACGATAGCAGGTACTATTAAGTGCTCCCTAACCTGATAAATCCTTCTAAGACAAGGATTGCTTTTACTTATGTACCTTTTACAAGTATACTACACTTGTTAGTTGTGGTGCTGGATATGACCAGTTTAATACAGTTAGCAACATCATGCTTTTAATCTGCTTTATGAATTGATTTTCTGTTTGTTAAAGAGCCAATATTAATTGGCCTTTCTCATTATGTAGTGCTGTTGTTATGGTGGTGGTACAAGCTGAAGAAAGGAACATGTATGACCAATATTGGCTAAGCACTGTTCTCAAGGACAAATATCCTTCTTGTTCTTAGTACGCATACTAATTCTTTAGAGATGAATAGATTATTTATTATAAAACAAGTTTATAACATTAAATTTACCTTAACATTAAATTACGCATGGTGTTGCATCCATCCGTAAAACATTGGCAGAGATAGATGCTCAAGGTCATGTTCTTCCTAATGGCAAACTAATCGTGTATGTATATATAGTATTTCTAATGTTAAATTCAAATTTCTTCTTTTTGGGAAAAAGCGACATTTCTCATTCATTTTGTCAGTTTTTCTGCGTCTTTATTTCTTGTGTGTTTTTACATTCAGAGATGGGCATTCCATTGCAGTGGTCTATTTTAGAGCTGGGTACACACCTAATGATTATCCTTCTGAAACGGTGAATAAATAATTTAAGAGAACTGTTATTTTTCCTTGTATTGCACTGGTCTCCAATGTTGGAATAAACTTTATCACGCTGAATCTTAATACACAATCCCAGATATATGTTCTGACTTCTGACAAATTGTGCATTCCATCTTTTTAGCTCAATAACTCGCTTGACAATTTCAGACAACTAAAAGTTAAAAGAACGATGCATGTGCTGATCAAAACATCTTGTATAGTCTAACACATCCTTTTCTTTTGGTAACTTTTCTGACCTGAACATTTTACAGGAGTGGAGAGCAAGGCTACTGATTGAAGGTTCTAATGTAGTAAAATGCCCATCCATAGCATATCATCTTGTGGGAACAAAAAAGATTCAACAAGAACTTGCAAAACCCACCGTACTTGAAAGGTGGCCCTATAATTCAACATTCTCCTGCAAAATTAAAAAATGCCATGTCACTACAAAATGTATTCTAAGCTTTTGATATTTGTTGAATTCGGTTTAGCCTTTTCATCATATCTGAGTTTGTTAATTTGAATAGGTTTGTTGAAAACAAGGATCATGTAGCAACATTACGGAAATGCTTTGCTGGTTTGTGGAGCTTGGATGATGAAGAAATTGTGAGAACTGCTGTGGATAAACCTGAATTATTTGTTTTCAAGCCCCAGCGAGAAGGAGGAGGTGTACTTTTTATGCACTGAACACTGGGGTTTTTGGGTTCAAAACCCGGATGGGGGGACTTTAGGTCATTTAGACTTGAGTGGCAAAGGCCCTCATTTCTATCCCAAAAAAAAAACTGATGGGTTTTATACCATCAGGATAGTATCAGTACACACCCATGCCAGCCTGACCAGTTTGAAGATATAATTCATGTAACCTTCTTTGTCTTGATGGTATAATACTTGGGTGTGTATCTCCATTTTCTTGAGTTCTGACTTCTATATTGTTATCTTTAATCTAGGAAACAACATATATGGAACAGATGTAAGTGAAACATTGATCAAGTTAAGAAATGAAGGAAGTGATGGGCTTGCTGCCTACATACTAATGCAGAGAATATTTCCTAAAGAATCACTTTCTTATCTTATTCGAGATGGAATTTCTCATATGGAGAAGACAATATCTGAGCTCGGCATATATGGTGCCTACTTAAGGTACAGTTCGGCGTATATGGTCTATCTCATATGACAAGTTTCTTTTCTTACTATATTTGTCTGTCCATGGCCTTTAGCACTTATGTTTCAATTTATTTCTGTTGTTAATATTCAGTGTTCTAATTTATGATCTTAAATGTTTAAACTGACTGGGCATTCACCCATAATACACATTGAATTTGACTGTTAAGTGGTAACTGTATACTGAAAAGAAGTACCTTGCATATTTTCTGTCAGGAACAAAGACAAAGTAATTGTAAATGAGCAAAGTGGCTACTTGATGCGCACAAAAGTTTCTTCTTCAAATGAAGGAGGTGTGGCGGCTGGATTTGCAGTTTTGGACAGTGTATATCTTACATGATTAGATAATGTAAAATTTTAACTCTTGTATTAGTCAATTATCTCAACTTAACCCTCTTCTCAATGAACTGTGCAATTATATGCCTCCATGATTTCTCCCAATTGATTCGGTTAACATTTGTAAAATACCAATGTTAGACATGAATGATTTAATTAGCATGATACCGAAGTAAATCGAACATGCTCTATGATTTGAAGAAGGTTAAGGAAGAATAAGTCGGTAAATATTGAACATATTATTTGGGACTGTCTTTGTCATATAGGATCTTGTAATAGGCATTATACGGGTATTACATGTGCTCCCTTTTATTTATTGATTTATTTATTTATTCATATTTATTTAGTTATTTATTTTTTATGTAGTTTCCTTCATGTTGCCTGGTGCAGTGCCAGAGATTCAAAATTTTGCAACTATATACTAGATTTATGTATTTGTAATAAAAATACATGTACCTCTTCTAAAGTTGATTTCCAAACTTCCAGAGCAATATTTATAATTGAGCCCGTCCTCTCTTCAAAAAACAAAAAAAATACAAAAATACAAAATCTAACATTGACAATAATGTTTTAAATTTTCCTACACCCCCCGCCCCCCCCCAACCAAAAAAAGAAGAAGAAGAAAGCAGCAGCTGCAAACAGTAAATCTATTTGAGATAGTGCCCACTGCCCACCATGTAGTTCGTTGGCAATTTGGATGTTAAGGAAAACAATCTCAAATTCAGTACAGGATGGTGCTAATGAAAATCAACAGTGTTAATTACATAATGTAGAAACATCAGAGCATAGAACTAACAAAGATTGTATTGCATGAATCTTAAAGCTCATCTTTTACACTATCCAAGCATTCTTGGTCCCATTAATATGGGTACTTCAACTTGGCTGCAGTATGAGGCATACTCCAATCTTCATATATAAATCTGTAATAGAAGTATCATGCCAAAATTTCAGAAATCAAATAGAATCAGCATAACCAACACATCTTAATGTTTTATAGTATATGAATTAACAATTGGTTAATGCCAAATGATCTTTAATAACCCAACTAATATCATCTGCTGACAAAGTGTCCATAAAAGTGTTATAAAGCAAAACTTTGGCTGCAAACAGCACATTTCCAACACTGGACACAATAGAAAGAGATCTTAACAACAAAAGGCCAAGTACAATAATAATATTTGTTTGATACTTGTAGCTATTTATAGCAATTAAGTTACTAACATTTTGACTGGAGGCCGAGATATTATTACAAGCATCTGCAGATCTTCACACTCATCCGTATTCCAGACCTACATAGGTTAATAGGGCTTAGTTTTAGAATATCCTACTAATAACCATTGAAGAGAAACACATTATCACCTCTTCATTATTCTACTTCAATATATGAGATTGTACCTGATGTGGATCATTTATGGGGACTGTACAGCCAGCAACCCCAGATTCAGCAGAAACAAAAGAAAAGGGAAATCTATGAGAAAGAAAAGATCTCTTATCCAGTTATACCTGATGTGGGTCATTTATGGGGACTGTAAATGTGCTATTCGCATAAATTTTAAATTCTTGAGGCTGGCCTGGATACTGTGAAGAGCTGGAGCCCAATAGAAATGTACCAGCACCTTTCAGTACCACAAACACTTCTTCGCAAGAGTGCCTGTGTATTGGAGTTCTGGTTCCCGGTGCGAATGTTTGAAGCCAGACCTCAACCTTACAATTAAATAAACATATCCAAAATGAGTATGATCATAGGGATTCACCAATCACTCAATCAGTACTGCACTTTGTCACCTCATGCAGGGGCAGATCCAGAATTTCCGTCATTGAGGGACAAGATCTATAACTTTTATCCAGAGGTGCAAAGGGCCCCCCCGGTCCTTACTAGCTCCGCCCCTGACCTCATGCAGTTAGCTACATCCAGAAATATCATAAATATAATTTGGTACTGTCTTTTTACTAAGTACTTCAAAGTTACAATTTATTCATTTACTATTAAGCTATGGGATCCATATGGAGTTCAATGCTAATATGCCATTGTCCATTGAACAGCATGACTAAGTCTCTTGTAGAATATGGCAGCTGCCAATGGAACTATTTATATAGAGATAAGGGGAAGCCCCCCTTTTTGTGTTAAGTTCAAATTTGGGAAGTATTGAGCGTCTAAGAGAACACACCTCTTTCATTCCATGAACAATTGCGCCTGCAATAGTACTATGTGATAACCCCGCTCTTCCATAGTTGCTAGAAGGAATCTCACTTATATTTCTCACTACAGAACCTAATTAAATGAAAACAATTCAAGGGATTATCAAATCAAATATCACACAAACCAAAACTCGACCAAAAGAAGCTAACTACGGAAATTGGATCAGAAACTAATCAGAAGAGAAATGGTACCATCGTTGGAACACAGAGAAGCAGCCTGAGCTGCTGAGAAGAGAGATGCGATGAAGACGAGTAGGCGAAGAACGAAATGGTGGGATACACTGTCACAGCTTCCCATCTTTTTCTTTCATAAACAATCCTCGAATCAACCGCTTTCCGTGGTTTACTAATGGACTTGTCTTATGTCTAGATGTTTAGACTTTAACCAGTATACGGTATACCACGCCATAGGTCTCTTTCGTTGCTCTTTTGTCCTTGGGTTTGGGCTTTGGGCTGGGGCAGTTGACCAAAGCCTGCTAAAGGTGGGCTTATCTGAGCTAAATTTATTATATTCTGGATCTGAATAAGGGGTTAATTCGTTCACATGATCACATCTGCTTTCACTTTTAGATGGCATTGACTATATTCACAAAGCCCAAATTGTTGTCCTTTTAGATGGCTTCATATACGGATTCGTATCTTCAGTGATTGTTTTTTTATCGATTCTTTATATGGATTTTTCAATTAAACATTAATTATGTGATTCAGAAAAGTTTTGATATTATTAATTAAAATTGTTGATTTTTATCCGACGATTCAGATCAAATTTCTCCTCTCTACAGAGAAATTTTCATTTCAGAGAATTTTGTTCCCTTCATATACTTGCGCTTAGAAAAAATAAACAACCAATTTAAACCGTTCAAATTATTGTTTTTATGGATAACGTGTTTACAATTTGGCATATAAATGTATAATTCTGAACTAGACTTTGAAACTTCAATAATTTTGTTAGGATTAAGCTTTAAAATCATATTTCTAAGCTTAGCTCAAAATAGTTTACTCCATAAAAGCTTCATTGTTTTGCAATAATTGTTAAACTGCTTCCAACCACATATATACAAAAACGGAAAAACCTGCAAAGAGAGGATAAGTTGTTGGTCCCTTACTCATTTTTTTTTTTGTTTTATTATTTTTCTTGTAGTTTGTAATATTTGATATTTATAGGATCTAATTTGTAAATTTGTAGAGACTTAAATAAACTAGCAATTAGAAAAATGGGGTGTGCTTTTCCCGACATATCTGACTTCGTTTTTTTTCCTTACCTCTGTGGTCTTCTCTGTTTCACAGAGCAGTGACGGTGCTTCCACCGTTACCAAAACCTAACAACTGGTATCAGAGCTCAGGTTCGCTCCGCCTCCGCCTCCGCTGACTTCGTCGACGCTGGGCAAGGTTCGTCTCCGCGTCGTTGACAGGTCCCAGCTTGCACGACCCCTGTTCGTCTCCGCTGCTTTCGTTGACGTTGTGCAAACCTCGTCAGTTCGGGTCGCTTCGCTGTCGAAGTCGCAGGTGTGAGCCGCGATAATACACCAGTCCAGCTGCTGTGCGCACCTGTGAGCCGCGATTAGACCACCTCTCCTTTGCTTTGCTGTGTGTGCATCGCGACATCGCGCCTGTGTGGCTGTGCTTGTGAGCTGCGCCAAACTCCAAGGTTTTAACCACATTTTTTGTTTGTCTCCTCTGTGCAAGTTTGACCAAATTAGATTGCTTCTTTGAATTAGTGGCAGCTGTGCACGGATTGCTCTTGACCAAAATTAATTGAGTTGGTAATTTTGGTTTAGTGATTGGTTTGAGGTATTTACTTTGGTGATTGGTGTTGGTATTTAGAGAATTAATTTCGCTGATTTTTTTGTAATGGAGGAGAACAATGATGGTACAATGATCAAATTAACCTCATCTAATTATGGTATTTGAAAGTCTCGTATGGAGGATTTGTTGTATTGTAGGGATGCTTATGAACCTTTGTCCGGTACAAAGCCAACCACTACCTCCGACGATGTATGAAAAGTCGCAAATCGTAAGACAATAGCTCTAATTAGACAATGGGTTGATGATTCCGTATACCACCATATCTCAACCGAAACCAATGCCAAAACCTTGTGGGAGAAACTTGAAAGTTTGTATGAGCGCAAGACCGCTCAAAACAAGGCATTTTACATTAGAAGGTTGGTAAACATGAAATACCAAGAGGGGTCTTCGGTGGCGGAACATTTGAGTCAGTTCCAAGATTGTGTGAACCGTCTGTCTACCATGAAAATGGCTTTGGATGAGGAGTTGCAAGCCTTGATTTTGTTGAGTTCTCTACCCGATAGTTGGGAAACCTTGGTGGTGTCATTGAGCAATTCGGCACCAAATGGTGTTTTGACTTTAGCAATGGTAAAGGAAAGCATGCTCAATGAGGAGTTGAGGCGTAAGGAGTTAGGAAGCACTAGTGAGTCCTCGGCTCTTGTCACCCAAAATCGAGGTAGGAGTTCTCATAGAAATTCTCATGATGATGACAAACGGGATAAATCGAAGAGGAGGTCAAAGTCAAGAAAGGGGATTATTTGTCATTATTGCAAGAAGCCCGGTCATATGAAGAGTGAGTGTCGGAAATTGAAAGCCAAAAATGATGGTCTCAAGAGAGATCAATCTAGGGGTAGAGGCGGTGATGGTGAGAAGGACAATACCGCTGCCGTTGCTTCCGATGGAGAAGTGTTTATTGCTTGTGATGAAGGATTTGTGAACCTTACTTGTTATGATTCCACTTGGGTAGTTGACTCTGCGGCCTCATTTCATGTCACATCTAGACGTGACTTGTTCTCTTCCTATAAGGAGGGAGATTATGGTGTTGTAAGAATGGGGAATAACGGAGTTTGTAAAATCTCCGGTATTGGAGAGGTGAATGTGGAGACAAGTCTAGGATGTAAGCTTACTCTCAAGAATGTTCGGCATGTTCCGGACATGAGGCTTCATCTCATTTCGGTTGGTGCCCTTGATGATGATAGGTACCAAAGTCACTTCTTTGGTGGAAAATGAAAGTTGTTGAAAGGTCATTTAGTTGTTGCTCGCGGATTAAAATCTGGTTCGCTTTATGTGACTCAAGTCAAGATGTGTGGTGAGGTGAATGTCTCTGAATTTAACTCAACCGATTTGTGGCACTTGCGGTTGGGTCACATGAGTGAGAAAGGTATTGAAATTCTTTCCAAGAAGAAGTATGTGCCTAGTGATGGTACTTCTCTCACCACTTGTACACATTGTTTGGCGGGCAAACAACATCGTGTTGCTTTCAAGAGAAGCCCCACAAGTAAGAAACCGGGTTTGTTGGATTTGGTGCATACCGATCTTTGCTCTATGGGAGATAGAAGCGTTGGTGGTGCTCTTTATTTTGTGACTTTTGTAGATGACCATTCTAGAAAATTGTGGGCATATTCTCTTAAGTCAAAAGATCAAGTGTTAGATGTGTTCAAGCAATGGGTTGTGGAGGTTGAAAGAGAAACCGGAAAGAAATTGAAGTGTGTCCCGTCGGATAACGGAGGAGAATACCGTGGTCCTTTTGAGACATTTTGCAAGACCAATGGTATTAAGCTTGAGAAAACCGCTCCAAAAACTCCACAACAAAATGGCATAGCCGAACGAATGAATCGTACCATTTGTGAAAGAATTCGTTGCATGCTTTCTCATTCTAAGCTTTCCAAAGGCTTTTGGGGTGAAGCCTTGAACACGGCGGTTCACTTGATCAACCGTTCTCCTTCACATGCGTTGGATGGTGATATACCGGAAACGATTTGGAAAGGTAAAGATGTATCCTATGATCACCTTAGAGTGTTTGGTTGTAGGGCTTTTGTGCACATATCCAAGGATGAAAGGTCAAAGCTTGATAGCAAGACCAAAGAGTGCATATTTTTGGGGTATGAAAATGGTGAATTTGGGTATAGGTTGTGGGATCCGATTGAAAGGAAGTTGGTGAGAAGTCGAGATGTGGTGTTCTTTGAGCAAGAAACCATTGAAAATGTTGAAAACCCCGACAAGGCGAAAACTTCTTCAAGAAGCTTTGTTGACCTAACTCCTATCTCACACAACAACCCAAATACTCAAACACCTCAACCAAACATAAACCAACCAACCGAAACTAGTGACCCTCAAGAGGAGGAGCATGACTCTCAAACCGAGACCTCTTCAAATGAGACCTCACAAGTGCAAGAATTGAGGAGGTCAACCCGAGATAGGCGAGCTAACACAAGGTATACCACTAATGAATTTGTTTTGCTTGTAGATAGTGGTGAGCCCGAATGCTTTGAAGAAGCCATGGAATCGGAGCACAAGAACAAGTGGTTGGAAGCCATGCAAGATGAGATGAAATCTTTGCATGAGAACAACACATTTGAGTTGGTGGAGTTGCCAAGAGGCAAGAAGGTGCTCAAGAACAAATGGGTGTATCGGGTGAAATCGGAGGGTCAAGAGGCAAAACCGAGGTACAAAACTCGGTTAGTTGTGAAGGGATTCGATCAAAAGAAGGGAGTTGATTTTGAAGAAATATTCTCTCCCGTTGTCAAGATGTCTTCTATTCGGGTTGTGCTTGGCTTGGCCGCTAGTTTGGATTTGGAGATTGAACAACTAGATGTCAAGACCACATTCTTCCATGGTGACTTGGAGGAGGAGCTTTACATGGAGCAACCCGAGAGTTTTGTGATGAAAGGGCAAGAGCACTTGGTGTGTAAGTTGAGGAGGAGCCTTTATGGCTTGAAGCAAGCACCACGTAATTGGTACAAAAGGTTTGAATCTTTTATGTGTGACAACAAGTTTGAGAAAACTAATTTCGATAATTGTGTTTTTGTGAAAATGTATTCTAGTGGTGATTTTATTATTCTCTTGCTTTATGTTGACGACATGTTGGTCGTTGGAAGTGATTTGAGAAAAATCAAAGCATTGAAGGAGAAGCTTGGAAGTGAATTTGCCATGAAAGATTTGGGTGCGGCAAGGCAAATTCTTGGAATGAGAATCACTAGAGACCGTAAGAATCGAATGCTTTGGTTGTCACAAGAGAAGTACATCGAGAAGGTACTTGAAAGATTCAACATGGCCAAGTGCAAACCGGTAACCTCTCCTCTTGCTAGTCATTTTAAATTGTCTCATGATGGTTGCCCTAAAGATGACAAGGAGAAGGAGGAGATGAGATGAGAAATGTGCCATATGCCTCGGTTGTAGGCTCTTTGATGTATGCAATGGTGTGCACGAGACCGGATATTGCTCATGCGGTTGGTGTTGTTAGCCGCTTTCTTTCTAATCCGGGTAGGGTGCATTGGAATGTCGTTAAGTGGATTCTTAGGTATTTGAGGGGCACAAGCAATCATTGCATTTGTTTTGGTGGCACAAACAATTCGGTGTTGGAGGCATATACGGATGCCGATTGGGCCGGTGACGTAGACTCGAGGAAGTCTACATCCGGTTATTTGGTTTGTTTTGGAAACGGAGCCGTGTCATGGCAATCTAAGTTGCAAAAGTGTGTTGCACTCTCCACTACCGAAGCCGAGTACATAGCCATTACGGAGGCATGCAAGGAACTAATTTGGATGAAAAAGTTCTTGCATGAGTTGGATGTTCGGCAAGAGAGGTATGTGTTGTTTTGTGATAGTCAAAATGCAATTCACTTGAGCAAGAATCCGATGTTTCACTATCGATCCAAGCACATTGATTTGAGATATCATTGGATTCGGGATGTGCTTGAGGAGAAAGAATTGGTGTTGGATAAAATCCATACGAGTGAAAATTGTTCGGATATGTTGACAAAGCCGATACCGTCATTGAAGCTTAAAGCTTGTTGTGTTAAGGCGGGTTTGGTTGAAGGACGCGCTCCATGAGTCGGGAGGAGGAGTTTTGTTGGGTCCCTTACTCATTCCTCTTTGTTTTATCATTTTTCTTGTAGTTTGTAATATTTGATATTTGTAGGGTCTAATTTGTAAATTTGTAGAGACTCAAATAAACTCAGCAATTAGAAAAATGGGGTGTGCTTTTCCTGACATATCTGACTTCGTTTTTTTCCCTTACCTCTGTGCTCTTCTCTGTTTCACAGAGCAGTGACGGTGCTTCCACCGTTACCAAAACCTAACATAAGTAAATATAAGCAAGTTTCTACGTTTGTAAATGAAGATAAGTAGTAAAAATAAATGTCGTTCCCTTGTTAGAAAATAGAAGGAACCAAGGCCATGCTTAGATGGAAGGAAATTGGTGAGAGAAGGAAGAGGAGGAGAGGAGATTTTTTTTCATTTGTTTTTTTAACTTAATTTTATTAGATAAATGAATAATAAAAAATGAAATTCTTATATTTATTTTTGTAAAGTCGTAATCTTTTAAATTGGAGTGTAATAAAATTTATCTTCCATTTATTTCCATTCCGTCTCGTTCATTTCGTTAAAACTCAGGAGCACGGTCTAAAGAAAATTTTGCTCACATTTTCTTGGATTCCTTTTGTTCTTTCCACACATTATTGCATCAAAGTGTCAATTTGCCATCGACATATTCAATCATTGTAACTTGTACTTGCTGAAAATAACAGAGCTTCAATCCAAGTTGTTCTCCAAAGTCTAAAACATATAAAACTCCAATTCTTTTTTTCCTCTCATTTTTTTAACGAAAGTGGACTAACCCACTGTTCCATTGAAACTCATCAGCAAGTTCAAATGTTCTAATATGAAATCTAGTCCACAAAAGAAAAACCTAATATACTTCAAACTACCTAGTTCATCTATATTGTCATATAGTCTGATCCTCAAGACAAAACAAAACAAAGTAAAGATTATTACAGACTAAGATTTAGAACAGAAGTACTTATGAAGAAAGAACTAGAAAACTTGATCTTTACGTCTCATGTTCTTCTCTTGCTCAAGTGTTTTTCTCCGGGAAGTGTTCTTAGCCCAGTGACAAAAGAGCAACGGACTTCAAGTGGAGGTTTCGGGTTCGAAATTCAGTGAAAGTCAAAGGTTACTGAAAGATTCTAAATCACTTTGATAATATTTGAGAACAAAGACCACTCATTTATTCTTAAATAAAAGTTTTTTTCTCCATCATCCACTCCTTAGCTCTTCTAGCAAAGTAATTATTTTCTGACATCATCAAGTTCAAATTGTACCAAAACTATATTATCATCATTAGTAGGTAAATCATCTAATGTAAAAGGTAAATTTAATGGAGGTTGAAAATATAAATTTTGTCTAGCCTATTGACACCAAAAATTTGTTAACTTAATAACTTGCATCTCTAACTTTCTAATTGATCTAAGAGTAGAGTTTCTAAACATACGTTATTTCTCTCAATCTATAGTTCATAACACTGCCCTTCTTACTATTTCATTAACTAATTTGCTTTTTAGTGGAATACCAACATCTATTACTCAAAGATCTTATATTATTGTCCCCTAAAATCAAAATCATGGAAGTGAATAATCTAATTCCACAATGAATTAGCAACATGACAATTTACAAATTAGTCATTTGTTTGTTCATTTTGACAAAAAAAACACAGAAAGTGTCCCCTGGCCATTTTCTTTTTGCCAAAGTAGCTTTTGATTAAAAAAAATTAGCTAACCAAACAAATATCTTAATTTTTTAATGGCATTTTAGCCCGCCAAATAACATCAAATTCCTTGGATTTGACACCACCAAAATCTAACCATTCATATAATGACTTAACATTAATTATACCATTTGTATTTCATTCTCATCTAATTTGATCTTCTTTATCTCTGTCTAATTTACCTGAATACTACAATCTTTAATGACTGATTTCAGAGGCATATAACCCTAATAAAAGTTCTAAGAGGAAGTGAAGCTTGTGTACAACTAAGGCATCATGAACAAATGTCATAGAGATTGGATAGTTTTGATGCTTAAGGTGATTGGTCTATCCAGCAATCGTGCCAGAAACTAATTTTTACCCCTCTATGAGCAATTTTTCTAAACTCATATCAATTAATTGCTCATCTTCATGAATGTTTTTTCAAAAAAAAATAGGAGTTTTTTTTTTTTTCTTCATAATTGAATGCTAAATTATCTTTTCATTTATTAAGAAAAATTGAATCCTTATATCTAATTAACTATTTAGTTAATGAAGTTTTGGGTCATGCTATCAGTCCCCCTTAACCGTCCCCCTCTCGCGTCCTCCGCTAGAAGACAAAAGCAATTAATGATCTGCTATGTTCGCTCTCCTGCAAGTCTTTATATTTAGATTTGAAGTCTTTTGATAAGACGAAATTATATACCAGAAACATAGGGTATTTTGTGTAATTTAAGCCAAAGTCCGATAAGTTTAGGTCAAAATACCCAAGTTTAGTCTCAAGTTCAAGTTACTTCCCTAGAATTGGTTTACAATGCAGAAAATAGGTAATGGAAGCACAAGAAGCTATTTCTGGACACCTGGAGCAGTTGGGAGCGAGATCAGACAGTTAAAGGATTCATTACGTCCGTAATCACGCTTCATTACGGCCGTAACCACCACATCCCGAGACTGCAGATTCCAGAACTTGGCCAAAACCTCTTCAGATCAACCCATTACGGCTGTAACCAGTAGCCATTACGGTCGTAATGACCCTTTCCCGAGAGATAGATTCCCAGTACTTAGCCACCACAAGAGCTAAGTACACTCATTACAGCTGTAACCAACACACATTACGGCCGTAATGGTGTTTTCCCGAGAGACCATATTTCAGGACTTAGCCAGTTTCAGACTTAGAAAACTTGATTACGGCCGTAACCAAAACCTATTACGGCCGTAACCAGAACATGACTTGGTCAATTTCAGCCTCAGAAGAGTTCATTACGGCCGTAATGACCCTTCATTACGGCCGTAACCAAAACCGACAATTTCCAGAATAGATCCCACGACCATATTCTTGCACGGTCTGCCAATTTTAGCACTAATTACGACCGTAATGACCCATCATTACGGCCGTAACCAAGGTCGGCACAGCAGTTCAGTTTTATTTTGAGAAGGTTATTAGAGGTTATTTTGGGATTCGTGTATTCATGTATAAATAGGGGGTTCAGATCTGTTTAGGGCATGCTTTGAAAGAGATAGTTTTCCATTACACTTTTGAGAGAAAGAGAGAGATTTTGGGGAAGAAAGAGAATAAGAAGAAGGAAGAAGAAGAGAATGCCATTAGAGACTTCATCACTTTGGTTTAATCTTCCACTCATTCTCTTGTTTTCTTTTACTTACTTAGTTGTATTTTCATGGCCATTATGGGCTAATTCTCCATTAGGTTTTTAGGGAGACTTGAAACTTGGCTTGTATCTTACTTGGTTTAATGATATGATGATCGTTGTTTTTGTTATTATGGCTTGTGCTTGTTTTTATTGCTTATTGTGATCTTGATCAAATTGCATACTTAGGATTTAATGGTTGTAATTGAGAAATTGAATTGTTAGATCCCGACCACAAGTAACAAGGTAGATGGTAATTTAAGTACCGAAACGTGACGATTGTCATCTATAGGCCAACTTGATTGAATTGAATAATTGTACCAAGTACCGAGAGGTGAATTGCAATTGTTTAAGTAGATTAAGGCAATTAGGACTTAATGAATTTAGACTAGGATAATCAAGTACCGAAAGGTGAAAATTACTCTAGTTAGATATGGTACTAACATAGAAATATCCCTTAGTACCAAACTTGTTAATTGCGCTTTCTTAATACAAAAACAAACCTTTAAATGACCAAGTAGATATAAACAAGTGGATAGAAACCCTAGAAACCTAGCCTCTCATCTTAATTCTTGAAATTGTTAATTGATTTACTTAGTCTCAAAATTGCATAATACCAAAACTCAACCTTTAATTTCTTACTTAGATTAAAATTATTAGAATTTGATAACTAAATCCGACTTGTCCCTGTGGATTCGATCCCTAAGTACTACAATAGACAGTTGTATACTTGCAACCTCTATTTAATAACTAGGGTTAGTAAAACTCGTATCAAGTTTTTGGCGTCGTTGCCGGGGACAACGGTGATTTTAGTTTCAGATTTTAGTAATTTAGATTTAAGTTTCAGTTTTTAACCTTTTAGTCTTCTTTTTCTCGTGTTTTGTAGGTTGAAAACTGGAAGGAGAATCCTCAACCCCGAAATTTCAAGACTTGGTTGAGTGGTTCTCTCGAAGAGGCTCAACTCATCTCTTCTACGAGAGAAGGAGAAACCGCCCTCCAAGGGGACCAATTTTGAACCTAACTCCACGCCGGTTAGAGATGTCGAACGCCGACGTTGAAGCCGCACGCATAGCGAACCTTGAAAGGGAGCGTAATCAGATGGTCGCCGAGTTGCAACGGTTGAGAGCAACCACTCTTAATCGTGAGGCTCTTGAAGCGGAAGATGCAAACCGTCCCTTGAGGGAATTCACCGCTCCAAAGGCCGAAGAGATACGACTAGGCTACACCGCTCCTACCATCAATGCGGAGGAATACCAAATTCCTCCCGCATGGGTGAACATGGTGCAACGTAACCTTTTCCATGGTTTGGCACATGAGGACGCAACCCAACATCTAGCCAACTTTGAGGAGATTTGTAGCACAATAAAGGTACATACAGTTACACCTGATGATCTTAAAGTTATGGCATTTACATTTTCTCTTGCAGATAAGGCGAAGAGTTGGATTCGTAGCCAACGCCCCGAAAACATGAACACATGGCCCAAGGTTGCGAATGTGTTTCTCAACAAGTTCTTTCCACCATCCAAGACCAACTCCTTGCGCCACCAAATTCACAACTTTCGACAAAAGGCGGGGGAGACAATGAGCGAGGCTTGGGAGAGATTCCAAGAACTCCAAAGGTGTTGCCCACATCATGGGATCGAAAGGTGGAACTTGCTTCAAATCTTCTACAATAGCCTCATGCCGCAAGAAAGGTATGCTTGATGCCACTGCCGGTGGTAGTCTCATGAACAAAGGGGCTGCCGATGGTTACAGATTGGTTGATGACATGGCTCTCAACCAAAGCCAATGGCACAATCCAAGGGAGACTCCGGTGATTTTGCAAAGAGGTGTGAACGAGGTGAATGCGAATCTGGAATTAGTTGATGCAATTGCCGCTTTGAATCGCAAGATCGATCTTCTAAGCGTAAGTGCGGTAAATTCTACTCATTCTCCTTGTTCTATTTGTGGTGGTATGGACCATCTTGCAATTAATTGTGGTGTTATTAATGATGTTGTGTTTGAGGATGTAAATGCCATTAACCAAGGTAATTATAGACCAAACGATAACCCATATTCTAACACCTACAATCCGGATTGGAGAAACCATCCGAATTTTTCGTGGAGACAAAACGACCAAGGTAACCAAAATACCAACTTTAATGCACCAAACCAAGGTCAAGGTAACCAACAATCAAAGTCCAATCTTGAATTGATGTTGGAATTGTTCATTAATAACCAAAATAAAAAATTCTATGAGTTAAGTAGAAAGGTTGATTTGTTGGCAACCCAAAATAAACTTCTTGAGACCCAAGTTGCCCAACAAGCATCCTATTTTACACGCCAACCGGGTACGCTACCTCCAAAACCTGAAAGTAACCCAAATGAAGTCAAGGCAGTTACACATACACTTCGAAGTGGCCAGAGGTATGATGATCCACCAATACCCGATGATGTCTATGTGAGGCAACGTGATGTGAAAGACAAAGATGAGCACATCTCCACACATGAGGATCAAGCCTCAAAGGAAGCACAAACTCGAAGCAAGGTAAGTACGGAGGCACCAAGGTACATACCTCCGCATAGGTACGCACCATTTCCTCAACGCATACCTAATGAAAAGACTGAAAAACAGTTTGGTAAGTTTGTTGAATTGTTGAAACAATTGCATGTCAATCTACCATTGACCGATGTAATGACCCAAATGCCAATCTACACCAAGTTCTTTAAAGATATTTTGTCAAATAGGCGTAGATTAGAAGAGGTCCAAATGGTTGCACTAGACGCATGCAATAGTGCTTTGGTGATGAACAAACTACCAAAAAAGTTGGATGACCCCGGTAAATTTTCTATCCCTTGCTCCATTGGGAATGTCCAATTCAAACATGCACTTTGTGACCTTGGAGCAAGCGTGAGTTTAATGCCAAAATCTGTGTTTGATAGACTAGAAATTGGGGAACTTAAGCCAACTAAGATCACGTTACAATTAGTGGACCAATCGGTCAAATTACCCATGGGAGTTGTTGAGGACTTACCAATCCAAATTGGAAAATTCTATGTACCAATTGATTTCGCTGTGGTAGACATGAAAGAGGATACCAAAACACCTTTGTTGTTAGGTAGACCCTTTCTCAATACCGCTAGGGCAATAATCAATGTGCACGACGGAAGCATCACCTTGAATATTGGAAATGAAAAGGTGACATTTGATGTAAAAAAGTCCCTAAAATACCCATCTAACGATCATACAGTTTTTAGTGTTGGAATTTTGGATAGGTTGTTGGATGAGGAACTCAGCAAACACATCAGCAAAGGATCTGCTGAAATCTGGATGGAAAGCACGTGCAAACAGCGAGAAAAATTGCCCTCTACCGAGACCCATTACGGCCGTAATGACCACTTATTACGGCCGCAATCAACCAGACCCGAAAATTTTCAACCATCCCCAAGACAAGCATACAACCCTTACGACCGTAGTAATTGCCCCCTACGGCCGCAACCATCTGACCTATCCCATTACGGTCGTAATGATGACCTATTACGACTGCAGTTTTGTTCTGCTATGTCTGCTTTGTCTGCTATGACTGCTTTGTCTGCTCTGTTCACTTTACTGCATGTCTTTATATTTAGGACTGAAGTCTTTATATTACTGCAAGTCTTAATTTTTTTATGCAAGTCTTTGTATTAGAAAATTTTGCATCATTTTTTCAGAAAATTTAAATATAAAGACTTGCAGATAACAATATATAGATTTTATTGTTCTAATATAAAGACTTGCAACAATTATACTGCAAGTCTTTATATTAGAAATTTTGCAGCAGTTTTGTTGCGAATTTAAATATAAAGACTTTAAACCTAAATATAAAGACATGCAGTGGAGCGGACAGATAGGACATAACAAAGTATTAATTGTTTTTGTCTTATAATAAGAACATGTAAGGATGATAGTTAAGAGAGAGATATTATATTTACTATAAAGCTTTATTAATTTTGTAAGATCTAATACTTGGAGCCCTTCGTTTTGTTTTGTTTTACATACTATTTTTCAAGACAATAGGTAATATTTTTTCCTAACAAAATTTTCACCAAAACAAAGAAAACTCTTTCTATATTTGTCAATCATATTTTTAATCTTGGAAGGTAATTTAAAGATCGACATCCAGTATATGATAGAACTGAATTCAAGAGAACTAGCATGCCCTCCTAGATAACAAAGCTCCTTGTCATCCTTGAAGTTTTTCTCATTTTCTTCTATTAAAATATTACAGTCCTTACCGTTCAGATTTTGCTCGCTCAAGGTACTCTAAATATCGAAAAGGTAAAGATCATAACATGCATCCTAAATGTATGCTAGAGATACACTAAAATATTGACTAATATCAAGTAATGTTATTTTACATTTTTCAAAATTAATCTTCAAACCATATAGGTTTTAAAATGTTATTAGTGGTCGTGTTAAAATCTCAATACACTTTATATCAGTTTCTAAAAATAATAAAGTATCATATGCAAAGTACAAATTAAGAACTGACCCTATGTTACCAAAATTACCTAAACATCGTAATAAACCATTGTATACAGCAGTCTGGTGCACGTAGCTTCAGCTTGCACGAGGTACAAGAAAGGGTCGGATTATTTTGATATCTTTGTACGCATTATTTTCTGTATTTTTACAAGATGTTGTTTTCACGATTCGAACCTATGACCTCCTGATCACAAGACGACGGCTATACCATTATGTCAATGCTCCCTTCAAACTATTAACACAGTTTCCAGTACCTTTTAAGGAGCACAACTCATTTAGTCTATTTCTCTCCAAAGCCTCTACCTATTAATATTTCTTCTAAATAAATTAAACAATATTAAACAAAATAAAATTAAAAGTAATCAACCTACAAGAACACACTGGCTAGCGGTACAGTAGTTCTAATAACACCTTGAAGAAACATCTAGAGGTGGTACATATTTCAGGGTCATATTGAAGGTTAACAAGACAATTGCCAATAGTTTCTCCAAAAGCAACCTTTTGTTTTGCTTTCTTCAGATTCAATCTTTGTCAATAAATTCTGAAAATAGTCATTGATGAAACAGCAGCACCAATGTCCTCGACAGATTGCTTGGTTTGATAATCAGTTGAGGTGAAGACGTGCTTCAACTTCTACATGACATCGAGTAATTGAGAGACGATACTTGGCAAAATTGCACGATGTGATTTCAATTTGATACCTACTAAGCAAAATTGCACAATTTAAATTGAAACTCTACCATGCCGATACAAATTAATTTGGCCATGACATCCTCATCAATTACAGGCTAGCAATAACCAATCAAATACATCGATGACTGATGCACACGCAAAAATCAGTCAAACTTGTTACTCCAAAAGAATATTGTGTTCATGCTGTCGTGACGAACCCCTGATGCCACCATGTATGATGCATCCTATTATGATTCCATTCTCCCTGACTACAAAACCCCTCTAGCCTTACTGGCTCCATTTCTTCTCCTTTTGCCTCCTCATGATTCACCTTCTCTTCTTTCCATGGGACACAAAATCTCAACCGTCCGTTCTCCCTAGTCACCTGAAGTGCATACAATACAAATCAAATTACCAATTAGTAAAAATAATTATTTCAGTGTACAACAGAATATTCCAACTAAATTGCTCAAACCGTAAAGCAAGAACTGAAAAGGTGGGTTCCTGGATATACAGGTGGTATTTTAAAATCAATTGGTGAGGCCTGATTATGTAATGGTACCAGTGGGGAATGTCCATTCCAGTGGCAACATGCAATTTACCTAATTTGAAGCAATTTTAGGGCTCAAAAAGAAATTTTGCATTTTACAAGTAGGAATTTGGCACGTCTTTTCCTTTTATCAGCAAGTTATCACAGATATTAGGGGAATTTTCGGGTATGTTTTATGGCTGTGACAGTATGAGTTTATGATCTAATATGCTTGGTACCTGTACCATGACCATATTAACAACAGATTTTATACATCCAGATAGAATTACCAGTGCTATTGTGCTAACCTGGAACACTTCTGGTCGTTCGATCCGGACTTCGGTCAAGATCAGCCGTCCATCCTTGCGCTCTGACTTCATGTATGAACTTTGTTTCCCGGCATGGGTGTTCATCCACCGCAATGGCGGCGGAAAGCTCTTTTGCCTCTTCCCTTCAACTCTTTCTTCTTCCTGTTCTTTATCTTCATTGTTTAGTTGCAACATATTTTCAACCTTCTCTTCATTTCTCGGTGTAGACGGCATTAAATCGAGCTCTTCTTCTCCTTCACCAACACTACAGTCGCCGCTCTCGAAACCAAGGGTCTCTGTGCAAAGCTCAAAAGAAGTATTTCCAGTCATGTTTTGAGCAATGTCTTGTTAATGATTAGCTGCTTAGAGCATTTGCTATTTTTTCCCTTTTCTTCTTCTTCCTGAATTTGTGTCTCTTTGCCTTTTCAGGGATGGAGGAGATGAATCGGTTTTCTTCCCCAATCTCTAACCGCGTTGTAGATAGGGGTTATAGGCTAGTTTCTAGTAGGTTAATCCGGGTCGGATCCAGTATCAGGATCCAATCCGATCCTTTCGTACGCGGCTAATTGAATTGAATATTCCTTTTGAGATGTTTTGGTGAGCTGTTAAATAATAGGCAGAATGTCATATAAGGCAGAATTTCATATAAAGGCTTCTAAAATTTCAATATTACATAGTCACTAAAATCTCATAATTACATATTTAGTCATTTAAAACACAAAAAATTTCATTCAAAGGCTTCTAAAAGTTCAATATTACATATTTATCCACTCAAATTTCATAATTACATATTTATTCAAGTAAAACACAAAATATTTTATTATTGTCCAACATAATTGCAAATTAATAAATTTAATGTAAATTAACAATTAAATGATAATTACCACTCTAAAACACTAAATGAGGTAGGAAATTGAAAACGGGTCGAGCCAGGTCGGATTGGGTCAAATTCGCCCGAGTCAACGGGTTGGCCGGGCCACGAGTTTGTCGAATCAGGTTTGGGAAGAAGGGTATAATCGTTAGCTTCTTTATTTCACATCGCTTCTCCTCTCCTCTATTTAGGTATTTGACAAAATTCGTATGTGTTTGACCCGACCCGACCGAAGGCAAACTCGTGCGAACTCGTCCAAAAAACTCTAGAGTCAAAGACGGGTAGTGACCATCCTTTTTGGAAAAAACCTGTGTTAAAACTCGTGCGTACACTCTAAAACAATAATAGAGGTAGGGAATTGAAAACGTGTCGGGCTGTGTCGAGCCTAACTCGCCTGAGTCGACGGGTTGGCCGGGCCGACGGGTTTGCAGGGCTGAGTTTGGACGGTTGGCCGAGCCGACGGGTTTGCGGGTCAATTTTAACACAAGTTTTTTTCAAGAAGTATGGTCGCTATCCCTCTTCGACCCTCGCTTTTTTTACGGGTTTGCCTCGGATCGGGCCGTCGGGTCGCGGCCTTAGGGTTCAGGCCGGGTCGAGTTTGTATTAAGGAGATTTCAGTGGCTAAATATGTAATATTGAAGTTTTAGAGGTCTTTATATGAAGGCATAATTTCATATAAAGGCCTCTAAAACTTCAATATTACATATTTAGCCACTGAAATCTCATAATTACATATTTATCCATTTAAAAAACAAAATGTTTCATATAAAGGCCTCTAAAACTTCAATATTACATATTTAGCCACTGAAATCTCCTAAATACAAACTCGACCCGGCCTAAACCCTAAGGCCGCGAGCCGACGGCCCGACTCGAGGCAAACCCGTGCAGACCCGTAAAAAAAGCGAGGGTCGAAGACGGATAGCGACCATACATCTTGGAAAAAACTTGTGTTAAAATTGACCCGCAAACCCGTCGGCTCGGCCAACCCGTCCAAACTCGTCAGCCCGGCCAACCCGTCGACTCGGGCGAGTTAGGCCCGACACAGTCCGACACGTTTTTAATTTCCTACCTCTATTAGTGTTTTAGAGTGTCCGCACGAGTTTTAACATAGGTTTTTTCCAAAAAGGATGGTCACTACCCGTCTTCAACTCTAGAGTTTTTTGGACGAGTTCGCACGAGTTTGCCTCCGGTCGGGCCGAGCCAGATCGCGATCTCGGAGTTTTCGAGCCGAGTCAAACACATACGAATTTTGTCAAATACCTAAATAGAGGAGAGGAGAAGCGGTGTGAAATAAAGAAGCTAACGATTATACCCTTCTTCCCAAACCTGGTCCGACAAACTCGTGGCTCGGCCAACCCGTTGACTCGGGCGAATTTGACCCGATCCGACCTGGCCCGACCCGTTTTCAATTTCCTACCTCATTTAGTGTTTTAGAGTGATAATTACCATTTAATTGTTAATTTACATTAAATTTATTAATTTGCAGTTATGCTGGACAATAATAAAACATTTTGTGTTTTACTTGAATAAATATGTTATTATGAAATTTGAGTTGATAAATATGTAATATTGAACTTTTAGAAGCTTTTGTATGAAATATTTTGTGTTTTAAATGGCTAAATATGTAATTATGAGATTTTAGTGGCTAAATATGTAATATTGAAGTTTTAGAGGCCTTTATATGAAATTCTGCCTATGTTTTTTATTAAAATTAGATTTTTGTTTAATTCATGTGATTAATGTGATGTAAAGGAATTTAGTAAATCTTAAACTTTCACACGGAAATCACAAGAAAAATGATCACATATTATCAAATCAAATAATAAACGATTCAGATCAAAATATTAAAAAAAATAAACGATCTAAATTGATAGAAGCTGTGACTGCCACAAGTAGATGATCTTTATATTCCCGGCATGGGTGTTCATCCACCGCAATGCCACAAAGTCTGACACGACAACACGACATCACGCACTCATATTTATACTATTTTATATTAAACCAGAGTTCAGATCCGGATCCAATAACACGTTAAAAAGGAACTTTTCTAAATTTGGTTGATGTGGATGGATTCAACATTTCAACCCATACCGAAGATAGCAACGCGTTCCTGGAAACGAGCGATGATGCTTTCACTGTTTCACACACAGTTGTGTTCAGAGCCGTTAGTTTAGCCCAGTGGCCTGACAGAATAGGGATAGAGTTTTGTAGGCTTGTACGGTTGTACCCAGGATGAGTGGAAGATATCGTGTGGCGAGTAAAGAAGTGTTAGAAAATGTGATGATCCATTGACAGGCATTGACAATTGCTTCTTCTGTAGTAATATTCAACGATCCTTAGCTACCGCATTGATATTCAACGAACAGCTGTATTATACATCGAGGAACAGCTGTATGATGTATTTATTGCAAGGGATGAGAGGTATATATTGATGCGATCATCGTTATGGAAGCAGTTCTTCTGTCGAGCAATAGAAATGAACGGTTCAGATCTTTTGTACTATAGGTTTATTTTCATCGTTATCGGTATCTATGTCACTCTTCATGTTAAAGATTTATAATATGTACAACAATTCAAATAATATTAATAATTATTTTTTAATACAAAATAACATATATAATAATTCAAATAATATGCATAATAAGTTTTTAACATACAGAACGATATGTGTACAGATGATGAAAGGATTGAAACATTTTCCTTATTACGAGGGCCTCGGCGCCATAAATGCCATTTGTTCAACAATCGAAATCAGTCCGCTTCGCTTGCAGCCAACGGTTTAGAAACGCGATGCTTGTTTTTCATTTTATTCAATTGTAGTGCTTAATAGCCAAAAATTTTACAATATTATTTTAAAGTGCGGAAACCAAATACTCTCTAAAGATTTCAACAAGCCGTCAGTGTGATTTTGAGAAACTTAAAATAATGAATAATACTGTATCTATGATTTTTTATTTGACGAGGAATCACTTAGACTATGATTATTTTACAATTTTGAAATGAAATTTCAAATAAATTAATAAAAAATAAAAATATTTATATACACATTTTTGGCCTTATAAATTTGATGTGATTTGAGTATCATTTTATACTGTATCGTTCACCATTAATTATTAATCATTAAAAAGTTGCATGAAACTTGATAGTCTTTGATGTAGTATAAAATGATACTCATCGTCGAGTCCAACTGTAGTGCGTCTAACAACACTTTAACCAAATGTTGTCACGCTTCAAAACCATCTGCTTTGCATTTCAAGATGAGATGGGAGTGGAGAAAAAATGCGATCTGCCCAAATGAAAAATAATAAAGAAATAGAAAAAAGCAAAAGTTGGGAGAATCGTATTTTCTTCGTTTCTTCTCTTTTTTAACTTTTGACAGAAGCTGTCAAACTTTGTGACATTTTTGTTGTCAGAGGCAGGTCAAGATATGTGTAGAACAGATGTCTTATCAGACATGATAATATGCCTTGTGCACGACTGATCAGATCATATGTCAGATTAACTGGCACACAACAACTCTTAGTCAAGTTAATCTTTGAGCCATGAGATTTTTGCAAAAATGTCTATGATAAACTTAACAGTCACCAGAGATAGATTATCTACTCATGTTATGATTGATGTGCCATCTACATATTTAATCTAACCACAGATTGATTGATCTTTCTAGAGAGTTGAAATGATAGAGTATCTTTTAGTGCCATTAGAATTCTTTGAAGTACATCTAGGGAGTAGATGAATAACATTAGGGATAAGAGATTCCCTTGATAGAGCCTTATGCCATGTTTTACATACTGGAAACCTCTACCATTGATTATAACTCTAGATGAGGAAGTGTTAAACAGTGTCGTTATCCACTCAATCTAATGGTTAGAGGATCCTCTAGCCCTCATGAGATTCATAAGAAACCCTCGTTTGATGGTGTCAAAGGCTTTAGTGAAGTCAATTTTCATGAAAATCCCTTGTGTGCCATCATGTGCCATGCTCTGCAATATCTCTCTTGTGGTTAGGAAATTGTCGGCTATGTGTCTCCCTTGAACAAATGCAATCTTGTTGTGCTGAATTAGTTTCAACACTTTCTCCCTCAGTCTATTAGCCATGATCTTGCAAAATAATTTAGGAATAATGTTTATCACAATGATTGACCTATAATGAGCAATTTGTTGTGGATTTTGGCATTTTGGGATCATAATCATATTTTCCTTCTTAATGGATGCCAAATCCATCACCATATTACAAAACTGGCCATGATATTCAGTATGGACGGCCTCGGGTGTTGCCAGTACTTCTTTAGAACTCTCTCGGGATGCCATTGGAGCCCAAAGCTTTATTCCTTGCCAATTGCTTGACTTCCATGTCCATTTCCAGAGTCGTGAAGTGATCTCCCGAATTCTTAAGGTTATGATTTGTAGGATATAGAGCATCAGGTCTGAATGTTGTGTTGTCAGTTGTGGATCCTAGTATGGCCGCTAATTGGTGTTGAAACGCTGACAAGGTTTATGTTTCATTTGTGAGTAGTTTGTCTTATACTACGATTTCGACAAAGGCATTCTTTTTTGCTCTAGCAAAAGCAAATGAGTGAAAGAAACATGTGTATCTATCACCTTCTGTGAGCCAACGACATCTTGACTATTGTCTCCACTTAATCTCTTCAGCAATTGTTAGCTCATAAGATCTCTCTTTCTCTAACCCTATATCTCAATAATAATTCTAATTTGTTGAGGTACCTTTTCTCTTCTATCTGGTCAAAGAACGGTATTTTCTCTCTACAATTGACCAATTGCTGGTTCATTTGAGTGAATTTGTTCTTGTGTCAAGTGACAAGTGCTTGATGAGTGCTGTCAATTTTTTGGGTGAAAAAATTATCTGGTGAAAGCCCATTGTCACGATCAACAGTCCACAAGCATTGCACAATATCTCCAACATGTTTGTATATCAACCAAAAAAGCTCAATTCTATGGGTCTTTCTTGTGGTTTGTGGCTGCTTAAAGTGTAATAGCAGTGGGACATGATCACACACGATCATCTTCCTTAAGTTTAGAAGATCACTGGAAACATGATGTATTTTAATCATCCTAATAATTTACCCTAGATTGTATCTAATTTGGCCGCAAGCGCACGATCTAGTCGGGTAGTTCTTGGGATGTCAAATCTACAGGGACAATTCGATCTATCGATTCTTGAACTTTTCACTAGTCTAAGCAATTTATAATTGGTTGAGTTGATTTCTGAATTTAATTAATAACTAAAGAAATTTGCAATTTAACAAAACTGATTTGATATAGATCTAATCTTTCATACTACACTTATCCACTCGATCACTTATCTATTCGGTCTACATGACTTGATTATGATTTTTGTTTCGAGTGTTTAAGATAATGTCACACCCCAGAAAAAATTGAACAGGTTGGGAGTGACGAT
This sequence comes from Eleocharis quinqueflora, assembly GCA_964058865.1. Taxonomy (NCBI): domain Eukaryota; kingdom Viridiplantae; phylum Streptophyta; class Magnoliopsida; order Poales; family Cyperaceae; genus Eleocharis; species Eleocharis quinqueflora. The sequence continues at coordinate 31,417 of CAXKVX010002247.1, forward strand.
CCCCGCTACATGTGCATGACGACATGCACACGGAAGACTTAAAGAATAAATAAAATACACAATAATAGTAAACAAATAAATGACACGATACATAACAAAGTATACATTTTATTGATCACAACGTTTCATGTACATACATCAACAGTGTATCAGAGTAGCGGAAGCGAAGAAATGAAATAAACAAAAAAGAGAATGGTCTCATTGATACATCGGTGACCATCCATCTATCTATCCTATTGTGATACTGGATAAAAGAAAAGAAAAGAACAAGTCCAAATGAGTGTCTGTTATCTTCATCCTAGTGTGTCCTCGTCAAAAGCTCCAATGCTCCTAGCAATCTCTTCTTGTACACATGTCCTCCTCACCTAGACCCTACAACCACCGTGGAACATGAGTAATTTATAAAAGTTACTCAATGTGGATTAAGGTCCAGCCTTTGAGTTTATATCCGATTCAAGGTTTGGACCAATTCACACTTGATAATTAATTAAAATTTTAAAAATCCTAAGTTCAATTTGTATATACAATTTTTTAACCATTTAAGATAAGTGCTTGAAAAAGAGTAGCTAACTATACGTAGCACCCAAGAATAGAAAAGAAGGAGAGATATAGTTGATATAATAGATACGAAAAATATCAAACGGCCAAGCCAAAAGATCCGCCCATAGGACGCATGGATTCGCCCTCAAGATAACGCAAGATAAACGAGCAACCCAACTTACAAACTTGAGTTGCGTCAAGCGGGCGCACGATAAACGAGTAGACCAACTTACAAACTTGACTAAAATAAAAAATTTGAGTTCCAGAGCAGAACACCCTAGTATAACTTGAGCGGTTGCGAAAGCACACAATTGGTCAGAAACGAATCTTGTGACTACCTCACCAAATAAGAAAAGAGAAATAAAAATTGCAGCCTCAGTTGTCATATAGAAATAAGGAACCGACTACCCGTTTGAAAAAATAAATAATAATGGGAACTCCTTGTACCAACCATGGGTCAAAAGGGGAGCCCCAGACTTTTTTTGTACCAACCAAGGGCCAAGGAGAAAGCCCTTCGAATATTCGAGATCTCGTAATATCGGCTACATAGAAAAATATAATAATAAAACGAGATAGCTCTAATAAGTCACATATGACACACATACTCTAACCTGAGGTCTGAAACCTTAACCACTCAAGAAGGGAAAATATAATATATAATAATATGGAGATTAGAAAGTAAAACTCTCTAACGGCACTACGACCCATCAAGTGATGAATTCGCTTGGTGGGCATCAGCCGAATGTCCTTAAAGACATCCCGATGAGAGTACCTCACGAGCTATGTCAGACATCGTGACACGTAAACCCTGCATGATTCCCTCAGACCACACATCCGGCTGGTGATCACCGGCCCGCCACTCAACACTCTCGAGGAATACATATAATATTAAATACATATCTACATGATATATAACTATAATCTATACGATATGTATATCAGATCTTATGTGCAAATATGAATGCAATGACATGAATGCATGTTGGTCTCATTAATTGGTACAATTTATCATATGCAAAATGACAAGTCAAGCCCTGTGGTCCTTTAGTCATTTCAGAGGTGATTTGGTACCGCAGTTCAGTTAAAATAAAAATAAGGTAAGGCTGGTACGATCCTAAAGCTTGAAAGGGATAAAACCCCCAGGAACCCACACCTGTAAAAGCTGGAGACGAATGCGTACTTGGCTCTACTCCGGAGGCAGCTTCGCTATGTCAACATCTATGTCAGTGTCGACAGCGTCGGGAATAGCCTCGTCACCTGCGAGTGGATACGAGTCAGTAAATCTCCTATTGTAATTTTTAAGGTATAAATTTTATAAATTTTCAAGTTGATTGATATCTCACGGTAACAAAATGTAATCTAAGTTACACGTTCAGACGTCTTTGATACTTTCATCTTCTTTATTCTTGCTTAAGTGCTTGGGATATTTTATTAAATTTTTGACAGCATCTCTGCTGCATATTTGGTGCTAAAACTATCCTACAGTCCATGTAATCCTCCTTGTGTTCTTCACTTTTATTTATTCTGAGTCAATGCTTAAATCACGTTTCTTGTTAAGCTTAAGATGATTGAGACGTCAAGACGTGATTTTAATAAGAACAAACAATAAAACACATCACGAAGTAAGCATTTTATAAAATCAACCACTTTTAGTTGGACTTTTTAAATTATTAAACTAATCAAAGGAAGAAAAAAAATAGTATACTAAGGTATTATCTAGTAGGTGCGTATTTTATACTTTAATGTGCTCATAGAGAAATTGTTTAATATATATAATTAGGGTTATATATTTACTTATTCATGATCTGGTAGGTATCTAGGCCTATATTTATATAGTATGTTATAGAAAAATTGATCAATATATGTAATTATATTTATATAATTATTTAGTCATAAGTCGTGTTTGTGACGTCCAGTGTTATATTACTAATACTATGTTACTTCATTATTGAGCCATTATTCTTATTTATTTAAGGAAGTGACTAACTGTCCCCCCTTACAAGCCCCCCTTACACGTCCCCCATATAAGTCTTTATACTCAAATGTAGTAGTCTTTATATTTTTTAATATAAGTCTTTATACTAAAAAATGATTATGATTGCATTTGTTCAATAAATTATTTATACAAAGAATTAAAAATAATTTATTATTGCATTTGAGTGGGGGGGCGCGTAAGGGGGACAGTTATATTTACTCTTTATTTAATTCTACAATGAATAATATATTTACTTTATTTGCCCTTATTAAATAAATAAGTGTTTAATATGGTTTTTGTCACTTAATTAATATTGTAGTTATTATTAATATATTAAGTGCTAATATAATTATTTAACATTATTCTTAGCGCTTTTAATTAATCCTAAAATTAATTGACTAATATTTAATGTGTTTATATAATATTTTAGTATGCTTTATATAGGTGATACATATATATATAAAATAGATAGGAAAATATAATGAAGTAAATAAAATAAAAGAAACTCAATAAACTCAAATAAATACATGTTTGTTACTTTAAATTTGATTTGGGTTTTGTTTGTTGGGATCAGAGATTCGAGACGTTTACGTGTTAATGTATCTATTCTCGGTAGTATCTGTTCAAATTTTGCTCGGACGATACAAATCTCCATCATCTCCCAGTTATTAATTAGAGTATGTGAAGTCGTCAAACCTTTCGGGGTAGCTTTATTTTTTCATTTTTAGTCGGGTCCATTACTAATTAATGAACCTGACCTTTTTTATTTTATTATTATTATCCAACTTAGCCCACAGATCAGAGGCTCAAAACCACTAACTATTCTTTTTATTTTTAAGTCCAACATAGGCCCAATAAGCCTATTAAATCCAACAAGGCCAAATATGCCATTTATTATTTTAATTTATGTCCAATACTCCTGCCAAATCAACTGAGGTCAACAAAAGACACCTAAAAGACATTCTAGGATGCTGCAACATCCAATTGGGTGAGAGCACATGGATCAAAATCCATTTGACTTAGTATGCACCCTAAATCAAAATTAATCAATGACAGTGATCAAAGATGCTTCTGCAGCTTCTAAAAGATCAATTGCACCCAAATAACAGAATGAGACCCACCTAGCACCTGAAAAACTCGAAATGTAGCATGAAAGGCTATACAAGACTCAAAACAACAAAGAAAAAGAAATGCAATAGAAAATTAAATAGTAATATGAATCCAATGTAAAGTCCATATGTTGAGACTATAAATACCCAGAGAAACCACTAAATCAAATGCTTTTTTTCTCTGTTCAAACTGAGAGAGTGATTGAATATGCTTTGCACTTGCTTAGCTTTCTTGCTCTCACCGGACATAATATCTGAAAGTGCAGGTGAGTGATGTTGAGTTTGGCAGAGAAAAATGACTCTTTATATGCTTTACTTTATGAATTCTGTAAATTGCTTGTTTGTGAAATGAAAATCTAAAATTGAATCGAATTCAAATTGAATTGCATGTTGATTTGATGTTGCTTATGCTTATAAATACTTATGATGCCCCCAAAGAACTGAATTGAGCGCTTGAAATCCAAAATCAAATCGAAACTTCGTTGTCTTTACCCCCAATACCCTTGGCAGTGAAGCAAACTCAATCAAACTCAAATTCAAATTGTGCCAAGCCAAATAAGCACTTGCTTGATGTTGCTTGACGATCAAAGGACATCTCTGGATCAAAGAAAATTGAACTGAACCCCCAAAATTTTGAAACTCTAATTTCACTATTTTTGTCCCAATGCCCCTGATAGTGAAATAAATCAAATTAAAACCAAATCATGACAAGGAAAGTCAAATTAAGGATTGCTGGATGTATTTAGATGATGTCTAGACCAAAAGAAGTTGAATTGAGCCCTTTGAAATTAAAATCAAACTCAAATTGTGAACTTTTGGTATCAAATCAACTCAGACCAGACCCAAACTGACTAATTCGACTTTGCAAATGAAATTGAAACATAAAAAATACTTCAAACATGTTCTGAAAGCTTAAAATAATCAAATGCAAGCTTTAAAATCAATTATATAGCTTGAAAAATATAAAACTGAAGCAAAATTTGATCTCGGGACATGTGGCGGAGTTCCACCACCTTCGGTGATCTCTCGACACCGATTGTTGGAGTCAAGCTTTGGTCCAAGCTGTCGGGAAGAATAACAAGAGAAGAGAGAGATAAAGTGTTTGTTGAGATCCAGCTGCCCAAATTCAAAAGCCTTGACCAAATCAGACGGCTCAAATTAAATCTCTTTGTATTTTATGTTGTATAATTTGTTGGAATTGAGACGTCAATTCGAATAAATAAAGTTTGGACTACGTGTTATATGATTACTACATGTCACATGTTGTCGCCTAATATTACAAGGAATAATATATGGATATGTCAAACAATGTGATGAACTGATATACAATGGCATTGTACGTATTTCGCTAAGATTTTGGGCACAAATGCATCTAGAATTTAAGTAAATTAATTATAATTGTTAATGGACCAATTATGATTAATTAAACTATATATTGGTGTTAGTGTAAAGTCAGAAATATTGTTTGGGCTAAACCCAACTCAAATTAGATCAAAGCCCAAGCAAAATAGCACAAACGTAAGTCTATTGCAGCCGCAATAAGATCCTTTGTGGTCGCAATGAAGTAGGAGAGATTTGGCAACAAATCTGCTGATTTTCAGCAGATTGATTGCGACCGCAAGAGACTAGGCAGAAACTTGCCAATTCTGGAATTGCCAAGTCAATTGCGGCAATAATGAGATTCATTGCGACCGCAAGAGACTTGCTTCAAGGCAAGTTTTGGCTATCTAGATTGGATATTCTACCTATCATACCAAATTCGTGGAAATGTTTACAAAAGTAAATATTAGAATCCGAAAAAGAATTGGAGAGAATATAATTTCAAATATTTTGTGAATATATGATAATTTTTTTTTTTTGAGAAAAGCAATACCCACGATGGGTAGCCAGCTTTCATTACTTTTCGAAAGCATTACATTGTTCAAATACAATAGAGTATATCAGGTATATACTCAAAGAAAAATATTGCAATAGTTCTATGTGATATACCATACCAACTACTGCCGGTACTATAACTACCAGTACCAACATATGCACATTATTACAGAATCCAACTACCAATTGAAACTAAAAACAAATCTAGTTTCCTGATAAGCTCTGAAACTATTATTCTTCAATTCATGAGGCTTCTACTCCATTTGTTGCATCTCCACTTCACCATTAGAATCATCTGAGTTCCCCATAGGACCCGATTGTGATGACTCCATTCTTGGCTGCATTAAAGCTGCAAACTGATAGGCTAATGGAGTAGATATACCTACCCATAGATTAAAATGATGAAATACATTATTATATATTACCAAATTCGGTTTAGAAACATTTGTAAATATTTTGGAATTTCTTTCATTCCAAATAACCCAAGCAAATGTAGCCAATAAATTGCTCCAAAATTGCCATTCTTGAATTTTATGAGATACTATGCTTTGCCATAACTCCTGAATTGAGTTTTGATCAATATGTGTTTCAGTATGGATTTTTTGCATATTTGTCCAAAACAATTTACTAATTCCACAATGTAAAAATAAATGCTCCATTGTTTCATTTTGATTACAGAATGAGCACACCTGATCACCTTGCCAACCCCTCTTCACTAAATTATCTTTGGTTAGAATTTTATCATTCAAAACTAACCATAAAAATAGCTTACACTTTAAAGGGCATTTGAGGCTCCAAATGGATTTTTTAATTTTAATGTGTATACCACTATTATTCAGGAATTTATACATAGATTCTACAGTGTATTCTCCAGTGTTATGCCACTGCCAAACTGCTGAATCTTTCTCATTTTTGAATTGAACATTAGCTAAATTCTCAAGCAGTTTTATTTTCTGGATTCTCATTACAGCACTAACACCCCTAGATAAGGATAATTGAATATTGTCCCTTTTAATAACTTGTGCTACAGGTATATTAATTTTTTTAACCTTTTCATAAACTTCAGGATACTGTACACTAAATGCACAATTTTCTTGCCAAATATCATGCCAGAAATTTATTTGTGTACCATCCCCCAATATTCTTAGTGCCCCTAGTTGAATAAACTTATATAGTGATGCAACATCTTGCCAAAAATTAGAGTACTGTTTTTTTATTGGAATTTAAAGAAAAACTTCCATATTTTCTTATTACTATTTCCTTCCATAGAGATTTATAATCAGAGCAAATAAACTTCCATCCCCATTTACAAATTAGTGCATAATTCATTTGTTGTAAATTTTTTATACCCCATCCTCCTAACTCTTTATCTCTACAGATCCTTTCCCATGACACCAGGTGAATTTTTTTCTTTGCTGAATCAACTCCTGACCATAAGAATTGCTTCCTAATTTTGTCTATTTTCACTATAACCCATTTTGGAATTTTATAAAGGGAAATATAATAAATAGGAATGGCCGATAAAACTGCATTAAGCATTATTAATCTGCCCCCCATAGATAACAGTTTCCCTTGCCATAATGGTAATTTATTTTGAATTTTATCTATTAAATGTTGCCATTCTTTTCTACCAGGCCTTTTCCAGTGAAGATATAAACCCAAATATTTAAAAGGGAATTTGTTAACAACACATCCAAATATTGTAGCATAATAATTTGTAATATGTTGTTCTACATTTATTGAAATAATAGCTGATTTCTCAAAATTAATTTTTAAACCAGAAATAGCTTCAAATACTTTGAGAAGCCATTTAACATGTTCTAACATTTTTAAATCAGCTTTTAGAAAAATTAACACATCATCTGCATATTGCAGATGAGTAATTTTCATATCATTCTCTAAGGTAGGTCCTAGACCTATAATTTCCTTTTTATGAGCACTAATCTGTAACATTTTGTTTAATCCTTCAGCTGCTAAAATAAAAAGATAAGGGAAAATAGGATCCCCTTGTCTTAAACATTTTTGACATTAAAAAAAAGGGCCTATTTCTCCATTTAACAGTATGGCGCTTCTACCTTTTCTAATTATTTGGGCTATCCAGTTTATCCAAATTGGATCAAATCCCCTTTGTTTCATAGTTGTTAATATATAATCCCAATTTATATTATCAAAGGCTTTAGCAAAGTCAAGTTTAATTACTACACCTTCCTCTTTGTTTTGTTTTGTATAATGTAATATTTCATGGGCAGCTACTACCCCCTCAATTATTTCTCTACCCTTCAAAAATGCATTTTGATTAAAGCTGATAATTCTATTTATAACTGGATAAAGTCTGTTAGCTAATACCTTTGTAAAAATTTTGAAACTACAATTTATCAAACTAATTGGTCTAAAATCTTTAAGAGAATTAGGACTTGATATTTTGGGAGCTAGACAAATTAAAGCTTTATTCAATTTAGAAATATCTAATTTATTGTTATAGAAATCTTCAAACATATCTATTAAATCTTTCTTAATTAGATCCCAAAATTGTTGATAAAATAATATTGGGAACCCATCTGGACCAGCAGCCTTTTCTGATTCCATTTGGAAAACTGCTTCCTTTATTTCTTCTTCTGTAAATTGTTTTGTCAGTAATATATTTTCTTCATTTGTGATTTTTTCTTCTTCAGACCAAATTTGTTCTATAAAGTTTGCTTTTATAGTTTCCCTTGTGCCTAATAACTCCCTGTAATATGTTGTTGCTACCTTAATCAATTCCTTCTGCTCTTTAATTTCATTTTCATCTACTTGTAATGAAACTATTTTATTATTTCTCTTTTTATTAGATGCAACTCTATGAAAATAAGCAGTGTTTGCATCCCCCTCTGCTGAATATATGATAATTAATTTTGCATCTTTCCAAGATACACTAACGCCTCTATAAATAGCACTAGGTCTCCATTCATTCACAATGTTGGTTGAACAGTTAATTCCCGATTATCAACATAGGGCACATGTGATGTGCATAGCCTCTTTGCATATTCCATTAAAAGAAATACTTCTTGGTTCGTTCGTGACCTCGAAGAAAAGATAGGCACCGAGATTTACATGGATTGGAACGCTAGCACACCACGTCAAGCTTCCGCATTTCCATCCGACGACTCTGTTGAAAGGACAAGCATACATGAGAGACAGTAGGGGTGGAAGGTAAATTCTCGCTTCTGCTATTTAATTTTATTTCAAACAAGTAGCACGAAGAATTTGAATTGTTGCAATTGATTGTCGTAGTTTAGGGAAACTGTAAAATAAGTTTTAAGTAAAATAATAATAATAAAAGTATGTTTATATAAATAAAAGGATATTTGCAAAGTTCAATTTTCTTAAAGTATGAATAAAACAAAATTGCCTTTCTTTAAGGGAAATAAAATGTTCACAAAATTTTATACTAAACAAATCAAAATTTCTCAAATATAAATGTTAAAATTGTGTAAAGATCTCACTTTATACAAAAAAAATCTTTTCGCCAAAAAGCATGCAAATATGAAGGGAATTGTCATTCTCGATGGAAGTTGTCATTCTACCTCCTCAAGAGCTGGTGGCTGGATCCACCATGCCATCTCAGGTGGTTGAACTAAATAATAGAAGAGGAAGAATACCTCTTCACCATCACTCACTCTAGCAAGACAAACAATGTCTTGGCTCGGTCAATTAAACCCTCAAGGAAGCGCAACCACAAGAGGCACGCTGAAAAAATTAGACCAAGCTCTCCCGAGCAAGGCTTCTCTCTCAAATCCCTCTCGAGGAAAGATGTCCTCGCATGCAACTTCTTCTCCATCTTGAGTAAGATGAGAGAAGAAACGAGTAAGCCGTGCACCCAAATTTTGCAATTTACTCCTAAGCCTCTCTTGGTGACAATATCAAATAACCGGGGAGACCAACTCATGTGGTAAGAAGGATAGTCACAAGATCCCCTCCAAACCAAAACCAAAACATAATCAACCAGCAACTCCAAATGGAGGGCATATCTACCACACCTCCAAGCCGAAGAATGGGCAGGCCATACCCCGCTCACTTCGATAATGAATCATTTTCCGCCACATTACATGGCACCAAACTTTACCCGATTCACGGAAGAAGGATCCAAGATGACTCCCGATAAGCATCTTGCATATTTCAAATCCGCATGTAGAGATATGGCGTACAATGAAGCCTTGCTACTACGCCAATTCTCTCAAAGCTTACAAGGGGTTGCATTCACATGGTACAATTCCTTAGAAGAATGAAGCATCAAATGCTGGGATGACATGGCAGATTCATTCCATGCCAAATTTTCTATGGTCGAGACCAAAATCACCTTGAGTGATCTCTTTAGCACAATGCCCAAAAGAAATGAAACCATGACTAGGTACATCAACAGATGGCGAATTCTAAGCATCAAATGTGAGCAAATCATTCAAGAGAACACATCAGTGGAAATACTAATTAGAAACATAAGTGGCAAGATGGGTCCCTTTCTCAAAGCGACAAACATCCAAACATACAATGACCTTATAAACAAGGCACACAACTCGAAGAATAACATGTTCTCCAATGGCCATGCTTCCTAATCATATAAAGACAACAATAATAATAACCGTGGCGAGATAGCTGATTCAAAGACCGTGTTCACCAAAAAGTCAAACACATCCTCAAATCAAACTAAAACTAGAAGACCAACAAATGGTGAACCAAGAGTCAAAAAGACCCTCAAAGAGTCCATGAGCAAACCCTATACTTTCAAAAAGGAATGCTTACCCAAACTCTTCAGCCAAGCTCTCAAATGTGGTCTTAGCTTACTCGAATCAAAAGGCCAGAAGATATGGCCAAAGAAAATGAACCAAACTTCTGCAAATATCACCGAGTCCTTGAACATTCTATCGAGGATTGCTATGTCTTCAAAGACTCAGTTGAACAAAGTTACCAAAAATGTGAAATCATGCTAAATGATAAAGTGCAGCAAGATCCTCCCGCCCCACATGTGTTTGAAAATGTGAACCAAGTTTCCCACATAAGTGATGCTGAGATAGAAAACGACGGCCAATATTGGACCTATCACCTCTCCAAGAGAACAAATAAAATATGGAAAGCTCTCCTAAAAGAACCAAGTGTCAATTGGGAGAACGCCCTCAAAGCTGAAACCAGGACCATCCATCAAAGATGTTCTAGAAGGAAAAGAGGCAAGAAGCCCGTCGAAGGAACTACACTCCATAAGTGCATGGATGCTCTGAAAACTTCAAGATATGACAGTCTATGCCCTTGGTCCTCAAAGACTTCATTTCTAAAGATGTATAAAAGAAGATCACCAACCAAGAGGATGAAAAACTCAAATCTAAAGAAGAAGCCAAACCTCAAATCAAGCTGGGAGCCCAATGTGACGGGGGTTTTGATAATAAAGAAATGGATGAAATCACGATTATCTAGGAGTTGTTCTTCTCCACGTCCCATACTAAAGCCAAAGAACTTGAAGCTTCAGAAACAATGGCTTCCTAGGGAAGAAAAAAAGAGAGTGAATCCCTCACCGAGTAGTGCAACATGTACAATGGCTCTAAGTGAGAAGAAGAAGTATTTTCTCTTTCCAAAATGTTCATATGATGAGCAGAAGAAACCAACCAAGCAACCACACCTCAGGAGTGCAAAGCAATCTTGAGGTAAGGGACAAAACTACCTGAGTGCCAGATGCTAAAAGAGGTGGCTAATGACAAAGCGAAAGATAACACAAACTTTCCTTCGACGTGTGGCACCACTAAACTCACCGTTGGAGATTATAATGTTCTGACACACTTGAGGAGAATCCCAACCTTGATGAGTGTCTTCAATGCCCTTATGATGTCTAAGGACTTGAGGGACTCTTTAATCTATGTGCTCCAAAATCCCAAGCAATTTCAAACGCACTTTGCATCAAAAGCTGAAGCAGAGTTCTCGAAACATAACCTTCACCGATGAGGATTTGTTGGTTGGTACATCTGATCACAATCGTCCCTTGCATGTGATTGGTGAATGTCCTAGCTAAGTCAAGTAAGCAAGTAATCATGCAATTATAAACAATTCAAGCATGAGTAAAGAGAGCAAGAGCAAGAGAGCAAGATAACACATTATGTAACATGGTTCGACCTACAAACGAACTAGGCCTACTCCACGGGACCCTAGGATCCAAAATACCTTCCAGGATAGATTCTACTAAAACCAATGTTTTACAATTAGGGAGCCTATCCAAAAGGTTCCAGATCTTTGCAAGGGGCTATACCGTTCTACAAAGGTAAATGGTCTTGATTGACATCACAATCCAAGATAAGGATGAACTACTTGACAATACAATGTAGTTCACCAAACAAAATAACTAAAAATTATCACAAATCGACAATTAGAGAATATGTATCCTAAATACTCTCTCAGGTTTGAATGTTGAAAGGAGAAGGCTTCAGTGTTCTTATTAGTGCTATATAAATGCATGTAAACTTGAGGATTGTTTTCTTGTTCTGTTAGAACATATGTACAAAGTTTATATATTCATAACACATCTTAGACTTCTTGAAACCTTGATCAGGATCTAAAATGAAAAGTGAATTATCTGCAATGCACAGTAGGAACGTATCACACATTCACACGCATCACTAGTTTTACGTAAAAAAAATAGTTGATTAGTATGATTACCAAATGAAATAATGTGAATATCAAATGAAACAAATTTACATCAAAGTAGTATTAAAAGCACGCCAACTGAACATATTATGCAATAATAAACAATTACAAAGTTGATATAATTTGAATACTAACTTAGATAAATTTAATTAGCATATATTAGCTAAATAACACGTCAAATATGACTACAGTACATCAAAATACTAAAATGATTAAACTAATTATTATAAACAAATATATGCATACTAAACTATTTAATACGAAACAAAATTAATCAAACGGAATTTGAATAAAAATGTTAGGCTGAAATGAGAAAAGAGTGATATCGAGAGAGAGAGAAAGGAGATGAGAGGGAGTCAAAACAGATTCTTGACAGCTTTAGTCAAGCTTTAAAAAAAAAGGGAGTCAAAACTAATAACTTCTGTCAGTTCAATCGAAAAAAGAGAGAGGGTGTCAAAAGGAAGAAACGACATAGATAGGAAGCAGAGAGCAAAAATCACAATGGTGAATTGCTAATTGAACCTATTTGTTTCTTAGTATAGATATCAATATTAGTATCAGCACCAATATAGTTTCCTAATTTTGTTTTAATTATTGAGAGCTGATATATCAATTCCTTCATCGATCCCTCCATCGATTTCAATAGAACGGATTCAGTTGAGTTCAGTTTGCATGTTGTTTTTGTTATGATGCATGTTGTTTTTTTGTGTTAGGCATGCTGTTTTTGTTATTATTAATATAATTGACTGGACGTTCCACTGAAAACGAAGGTCGTTAAGCTCATCGATGCGGACTGAACGAATTCAGTTGCATTTATTTTCAAAATTGCTCTAGTTATTATGCATGTTATTTTGGTTATTATGCATATTTTTTTGTTAGTTTGCATGTAATTAACATGCAAAATAATATAAATAACATGCATAATAACAAAAATAACATGCATAATAACGAAAGTATCCATGTTTTTTTGTTATTTTTTCTTAATTTTTATTGGTAATTTCTTATTAATTTCAATCTTGTTTTTTTATTGAAAGTTAAAATACACTTAATAATCATTATGTATTTTACTAATAAATTTATAGACCAAGGAAACAATACATAATTCATATAAGATAATCAATTATAAGTAAAAGAAACACACATAATTAAAGAAGATAAGTCATTAAGCGAAAATGTTAGTATCAAGTTTCAATAATTTTCTCATTCATATTGATGATAACGTTAGACAGTTTTCCTTCATTCTATTTGCTTTCATTATCTCTCTAATAACATGTATCCTTATGGCTCATTGGCACATTTGCGTTTCTTGGAGAACTTCCCTTCTTCATGGGTTCTTTTTGTGCCGACCTTTTGGATTCTCACGCAATTGGAACTTCCATTTTAGATAAGATCGAATTTTGTACTCAAGAAAATCGCTCCAAGAAACATCTCCAAGAAACCTCTTCAAGAAACTAGCTAACTCTTCTAGTTAGCTAAATTCAGTCGGAAAAGATGGCCATCTCGTCGGAGAAGATGGCCTACTATCGTTCCATGATAAGGAAATATGGAGCTTAACCTCCATCCTACTTGGAAATGGTGAAGAGTAGACCAGCTCCTTTATTCAGTGCAATTGCCCCAGTGAATAACTTTCTCAATTTATCATATCTGATGAAAGAATTGGTACTCTTCTATCAGATTGGGGAATTACTCTAGATAATTCAATTACATTAAATGAGTTTATATAAAGCATTAGGGGATCTGACTACTTACAGTTAGGTCATGATATAGAAAGCATGATTGTAACTTGTATTTCTCAGATGCAAAAAGAAAACAATAAGGTAATTGTGGAAGTTTTAAATGATTAAAGTTTTAAATTAGAATGTTAGAGGAATAGATAAAAAGGAAAAAAAGGCAAATGATAAAAGATATAATCACAAAAGAACATATAGACATAATTGGCATACAAGAAACTAAAAAAGAGATAATTACTCAGAGAACATTAACTTACTTAAGTAACCAATATACATGAAATTATATTAAAGCTAATGGAACAACAAGAGGTATATTATTAGGAATAAAAGAATCTAGTTTAGATATAATAAATTGGATAAAGGGAAACTATACTATTACAGCTATTTTAAAAAAGAGTTAATATATCATCTCCCCACTTCCTGTCCCCCTCTCGCGTCCCCCGCTACGCGACAAACAGTTACGTGATACAGTATAAAGACTTGTAACATTTAATATAAAGACTTCCATGTTAAAATGGAGACTGTCAAATAAAGTATTATGTGTACATTCCCTGAGAAATGAAGACTGCCAAAAGTATAAAGACTTCGAATGTTAATTATAAAGACTTCCATGATACAGTATTCCTTGCAGTATATAATTAACAAGGAAATTACAAATAAATACTTCATTTCTTGGGAAATGAAAATTTGACACTCAATATTTATTATAATGAATCCAGTTCAATAGTATAAAGACTACTACATTTGAGTATAAAGACTTACATTCAGTATATAAAGACTACTACATTTGTCGTATACGGGAGGCGTGTAAGGGGGGCTTGTAAGGGGGGACAGTTAGTCGCTTCCAATTTAAATAAGGGAGATAACTCATCCATAACAATCTCTACTGTATATGGTCCATCTACATAGAATAATAAAAAGGAATTTTGGGAAGAACTTCTTTTCCTTGGGCAATTGTGTAATATGCCATGGTTAATAGGTGGTGACTTTAATGCTATTAGAAATAGAAATGAAAAAAGGTGTCTCATATATTCAAAATAACATGAATGACTTTAATAATTCGATAGAAAGTGTAGAGCTACTTGATTATAAATGTTCAAACAGAAATATACATGGTATAGAGGTGGAACTAGTACACAAAAAGCATGCTTAGATAGATATTTTATAAATTTTGAATGGTTGCAAAAATTTCCAACCACATTTTCATATGCACTGTGTAAACAACTCTCAGATCATAATGCAATTTGTATTCAATTTGGCTCACATCTATTCACAAAGAGGTACATATTTAGGTTTGAAAAGACTTGGTGTGAACATGAAGATTTTTTTCTAAGGATAAGTGAATGGTGGTCTAATATACAGATAGGTACAAATAAAGGGCAAGACTGGAAGATAAAAATAGATAACTTAAGAAACAAATTGGAAGGTTGGAGAGCAAATATCAGAAAAGAAATAAAAGAAAAAAGAATAATAATATACAAAGACTAGATAACTATGAGATACTATCAGAACAAAGAGATCTTACTGAAATGGAATTACAAGATTATCACTCTTTACAAAATGATTTATCAATTATTCATAACATTGAAGCTATGTACTGGCAACAAAGAGCCAAAGACAAATGACTATCTGAAGGGGATGCTAATACCAAATACTTTCACAAAGTAGCATCATATAAAAAACAAAAAATATAATAACTTCTCTGTATATAGATGATGTAGAAATAAAAGATGAAAACCTGATAGCTAAATACATTTTTAAGCACTATCATAATTTGTTAGGAAAAATAGATAATCTATGGGCTGACATGGATAACAAGGTATGGGATGTAAATGAAAAGGTAAGTGAAAGTGAAAATGAATTATTAACTCAACCATTTACAATGAAAGAAATATACTCTGCAATAATGCAGATGGATCCTAATAAAGCTCCTGACCCTGATGGCTTTTCAATGACATTTTTCCAGCAGTGTTGGGAAATTATCAAATATGACATATATAACCTTTTACTTGAATTTCATCAAAATAAATTAGATCTCTCCAAATTAAATAGGACAGCTATAATACTAACACCTAAAATAAAAGATGCTTGCAAAATATATGATTATAGACCAATTAGCCTAATAAATTGTAGTTTTAAAATATTCACAAAAGTATTAGCTAATAGAATTAATAAAATCTTTCAAAGAATAATAAGCCCCAACCAAAGTGCATTTTTGAAAGGTAGAAATATATTAGAAGATATAGTTACAGTCCATGAAATATTGCACTTAGTACAAAAGTCTAAGGAAAATGGCATAATGATTAAAATAGATTTTCAAAAAGCTTTTGATAATATAAGCTGGGAATATCTTTTTAAGATATTGAAAGACAGAGGATTTAGTGATCAGTGGATAAACTGGATTAAGCAAACACTTATTAAAGGACAAAGCTCCATCATCCTAAATGGTAAGATAGGTCCTTATTTTGAATGTAAAAAAGGCCTTAGGCAAGAAGATCCACTGTCAACTTATTTATACATTATATCAGCTGATAGTTTATAAAAAAATGATACAAAAATGGATGGAACAGAATCATTTTCAGGGGTTAGGACCTTCACTTACTAATGAAAGAAAAATAATGCACCTTCAATATGCTGATGATACCTTAATTTTTATAAAAGCAGAAGGAACAATGGTACAAAATCTAAAATGCCTATTAAAAGTATTTAAAGGGCTTACTGGTCTAAAGATAAATTATAATAAGACTGAGATAATACCCTTGAATTTGGAAAAACATGTAGGCAAATATTATGCAGAAATGCTAGAATGCAAAATTGGTAAATTACCAATAAAATATCTTGGCCAATCACTACATTGGAAAAAGCCAAGCAAAGATGATTGGCAAAAATTAATTGATAAAATTGCAAGTAAATTACCAGCTTGGAAGGGAAAGATGTTATCAATGGGAGGAAGGCTTATATTAATTAACTCAGTGCTATCAGCAATCCCACTTTACTATATATTTATATATAAAATGCCAAAATGGGTGGAAAAGAAAATAGATAAAATCAGAAGAAATTTTCTCTGGACAAGTGATGATAGTACACATAAAAAGAAAAAAAAAATCAATTTGGTTAAATGGAGTAGAATACGTAGGATGAAAGAATTTGGTGGATGGGGTATCTTAAATCTGACACGTATGAACCATGCCCTACTATGCAAATGGGCATGGTTATATCTATATCAACCACATGATAATCTATGGAAAAAAGTAATAACCAGCAAATATAATAGATTTAGTGCAAACAGATCTCACTTCTGGTCTGAAGTAAGTAAAATGGTTAAGTTTATTCAAATAAACAATTAAAAGAATAGTAGGAAATGTGGATACAATAGACTTTTGAAATGATATTTGGGTAAATAACTGTAATTTAAAAATACAATTTCCCTTTGTAAACCAAAAAACTAAATCAGACAAAATTACACTTTCTAAGGTATGGAATAATGGTGAAATTAACTTAAATCTAACAAGGGGTTGTAGTCAGGAAATGAGGGTACGTATACAAAAGGAAAACTTGAAAAACATACTCCAAAATGTGCAGTTTACAGATAGTAATGATTCATCTTGCTGGCAACTAGAGCAAAATGAAATGTATACAGTAAAACCTATGTATTTATTTTTAAATTCTAGAGGAATTAACATTAATCTAAAGAAAACTATATGGAACTTAAAAATACCATTGAAATTTAAACTTTTCTTATGGTTATTATTAAATAACAAAATTCTGACAAAAGACAATTTGTTAAAAAGGAAAATATGGATAAAATTCTGCAACCAGAATGCCCTTTTGTAAAAATGATTTAGAGTCAATTGAACATTTGTTTATAAACTATCCTTTTAGTAAAAGAATACTTATTATGATAAAATATAGTGATTTAGAAGAAATTAATTTAAATCTGAATACAACATATATGGGTTATGGTAGTCTATAACAGAATGAATGATGGAAATATGCAAAAATGGGGAGCTATATTAGCAGCATATTGTTGGATAATATGGATAGAGAGAAATATGATTATTTTCCAAAATAAAGCAAAAAGGTAAGAAGGAACACTATATGGCATAATAAAATCTCTGTGTATACATTGGGCAGGTGGTATCCAACAAGGATATCAAAGAGAAAATACAATGAATTTAAGTGTGCAGGTGCAACATGAAATGAAAGAGAATTCACATCAATTGGGAGATGGTAACCAAAGTACAGAGGATGAAGATCTTCTCGATTAAGAGATTGCACAAAAGTTGCTTTGAAGTAGATGGTACTAGCAGAAGAAAACAACAAAACTGAGGGAATAACCACAGTTGATCACATAATATTTCACATTTAGTATAATATTTTGCAATTATGTATCAATACTATAAATAAAACTTCATCAGTGTCCGCGTGTCCTTTTTCCGACACGTGGACACGTCCTGTACGTCGCGATTACACCAAACGTATGCAAAATTATTTTGGCCTGTATCCGCGATTATATTCTCTGGCTTCGCTTCTCCTTCCCCTTAGGCCCTTAGCCATCCTCTTTCCTCTCCGCGTTCCTCTCTTCCTCATTTTAATTCTGAAATTTCTCCACAGCTCCACTCTTTGGCGTTTCAGATTTTCACTCTTTTTCTCCTACTCCTTTAATTCACTTCCTTTCTTTAGCGCAATTTTCGTCTCCTTTTAATCTCCCATGTAGGCATTTAATTCACTTTCTTTAGATGCAAGACGTATTTCTTTCTTGCCATTTAATGTCGTATTCATTACTGGAGATTTCAGAAGCTTCCCTTCTTGGAATTATTTCGGCTGTTATATTTTGATGGCCGAAAATTTCATCCCCTTTAATCGCCAATGTTGCCATTTAATTATCTTCCCTTCTTTGAATTATATTTTGATGGCCAAAAATTTTGTCCCCCTTTAATTGACAATGTTGCCACCAGGTAAATTTGTAGTACACATTTTTTGTTTTTGCTTTGATATCCAAAGCATCATTGGTTCTGTTAATAACAACTACATTCTAAGCACAAACTAAAAATAAAACTGTGCTTTTCGTTTGCAGGGTCTTGGGAAGTTGTATTGTTTTTTACATTCCTGCTTTTTCGAAACAAAAATATATTGCTTTTTTATACAATCATGTTTTTCCAAAAAAAATATATTGCTTTTTACTGGTATGTTCCTGTTTTGTTTCTGTTGAATCCTTATCACAATAGTAGAAAACCATCAGACAGTAAAAAATTCAATTTAGTTCTTATAACTATAAGAAGTATATTATTCTTACCTAATTCTTCTGTTTAAAATATAAGCAAATACATCAAAAGGTACAGTTGATGTTCTGTACATGATGACAGAAAAATAGGAGAAAGTGACACAAAAGAGGAGCTCATGAAAGTTTTTCGTATCATTGATCAGGATAAGAATGTAAACAAGTTTCACATCTTAATTCTACATTTTGTTTGATATAATGTCATTTTTGTGATGCATGCTCTTTTGTGTGGTTCTTTTTTGTGTGTTATAGCAAATTTTAATAATCAATCATTCAATTTTAGAAACTTTTTGTTTCTAAATGACCAAGTCCTAGATAAAATACATGTACTTAATGTGATCCCTTAATTGATGTTAGGGAAACATTTCAATGAAGATATTCAAAGGCTGCACATGATTTAGGCAAAACTTTTACTGTGGATGAGATCCGTGAAATGGTACAACAAGCAGATGAAGACGGTATCTATCTTTACTGGAATCAATGTGATTACTATTCCTACACTTTTCGTAAATTGCATCATTTGATATTGAGTAGTTCATTTGACAAAAGGCATTTTCTATTGATCATTGCAAATTTGCAATCCAACTTCAGCAAATACATTGTCGAGTTTGGAGCTTATGTTAACTATGCATGTTTGATGATCCATATGAATTACATTCCTTTATTTTTATAGTCTGACACCTATAAAAATCATAGTTTGGCATTTTGTTTTGCATTTTACATACAATCATGTATTAGAATGAGACTTGAATCAAATCCACATTTTAAATTTAATTTTACTATTTTTTGGTCCTGTGGGTGGTTAGGCTAAAAATTAGTATTAGTTAAATAGTTTTTTATTTTATATTTGTTTGATTTGCAGTTTAGACAACTTAATCTCGCCACTTTCTTCTCTACTCGGTATAACTTGCAGTGTGACAAAAGTTTAAGAGAGGAGCAACTGATTCCATTGCCTATCGCCCCTGAATGCCTTTATTGAGACCGCATAAAGTTATATAGTCTTAAGCTTTTAAATTGAATTAAAAGACTTTTTTGTGATTAATAAATAAAATAATTCAAAAATGAAACCTTGCTTCGACATTGGACATTGGTACATGAATATCTCTCACTTTAAAACCAAACAGCCCAACCAAAGTTTAAAAGAAGTTAAATAAGATATACGTATACAGTACCAAAGTACAAGTTTTACAGTATAATTAATCAAATAGGTTTTTAGAAGTAGTGGACTAGGGCAGGTATTGTTTTAATCTAGAAATAATCCTCTAGCTTTCGTTTCCTTGATGTTATGCATAAATTGCTATTTGTATGCACGAAAGCAAACAATGTTCTCATTTCAGCTCCATTCCAAGCGTACCATTAGTTAGTCTTCCAACCAGGATAGTATTTTTATCTACAAGATCCTTTATGTAGGATTTTTTTTACATTGGCAACTGGATATGTACAAAATTGCAGGAGTGGAACAACATATGAACTTTCAGAATCCAAAGATATTCACACAATTGTTGACTGTTGAGGAACTAATTGGTAGCATAAATGGTGAGCAGTATTGATATCAAATTCTTCCTTTTTTGAAGGACCATCTCTGTTTAGCTAATACATGTATATACCAGAAAATTGAACAAACACCAAGCACTAAAATTGTCTTTATTTATTAATAATGTATCAACATGTTTTTGGTTATACAAGTACATATACTTTCAATAATGTCCGACTAAATATGAAATTTTCAACTTAATGTCATCAATTTATTCCGAACCATAAAAGGTCGTTTCTTATATTTTGCTCTCATATTCTAAATTACTTTATTGAAACTTTATGTTGTAACGATAGTATTCATCTTAGTCTGCCTATCTTTTTAAAGTATGCTTATTTTCAATTTAAATTTGTTCCACTCATGTACTTGCATGCTTCTGATTTAAATAACACTGCCAATATCTCTTTAGTTGTTGAAATTTTTTATTCAAACATACTCTATTGCAAATATCAGGTTATTTGGTCTAATGGCACGATATTACTGTTCGATTTGTTTTTTCCTAATACAGATTGAAGAGGATATAGGAGCTTGATGTAAATAAAGCAAAAGTGTCCAATACAAAAGAATTGGGGATTAATTCTTAACTTTCTGCATTAATTTTATTGCAACAATCAAAATTTTAACCATCTGATTTTGATGTAAGACAATTTGTTCTTCTTTAATAACTTATGCCCAATTTTTATTTACATTTGTATTAGCAATGCTGAACTGATGGTTGTTTCTCAATTTATGAATTTGAAGGGTCTTAGATGAAAAGTTCTGAAACTTGTGAGAGGGAAATACGAACAACTTTCTGCTATATTATTTTTTTTTTGTATTTTTGATGGGTTATTACCGGTGCATGTTGTTGCCTGTATTAATCTCATGGTACTTTGCCTCGCAAGAAAGCAAATATCGTTTGGTAATAGCAGAAGAGATGAAATATTCATGTAGTTGTGGGAAAACATTCTGCAAATAATTATTATCTCACATGTTTCTATCCAGTTAATTTGTTTTCCTGTCTTTGATTCACTCGTGTTTTATTTAATAATAACGGAATGAACTTTTTCCATGTTGCAGCAGAAGAAAACAACTATGATGTTTTCTTTAGGATTTTTAGAAAATCAATAGTAAACTATGATGTTTTTATGGAACAACTATGATATTCGCATCATATTTTCAAAGGAAGAACTTTAAGAGTGATGTTAGAAAGCGGCGGTACGCCACAACGCAATATCTAGTGGTAATAAAAAGTGTTAGTAATGATGTAAGGTTAGACATCATTTTTTGGGCACGTAGCTAGACATCAAATGTGACTTTAGGTTTAAATTTCTGCTATTTTTTGCTTAATCTGGGTATGGTTATGGTACAATGCTCATGTACCAGATACAATACTCATGTACCAAACAAATCACTCAAAAAAATAATTTTGTAATGCTTTCAAGTTAATGAAAGCCGACATTCTATCTTGAGATGCTATTATAAAACATGTATCCTTATATTTTCTTTACAGTATGTTGTATGAAAAATTGTAAACGAAGAGAGAGAATAAGCATTAAAAATGAACCAGACCCCATTTATACATTTTATCCAATCAATCTAATAGGCGCCAGTTACAAATAGCACCCCTTATTTTAATTAATTAATTAAAAATTAATGGATAAAGATTATTGTCTGTTTAACAAAATTTCAGAATGAGAGCTTTTATAAAATTCGAGGCGACCATTAAAATCAAATACAATGAATTTGATCGTCAGTCTTTTCAATCAAAATTTTGATGTCATCTTTTGTGAATTTTTAAATAAATTTGTCTCATAATAATTAAATATACCATATAGTAAATATTATCACATTAAATACTTCTAACATTTACCTTTAGGGACGTTTTAAAATACAAGATATATTGACTTTGAAGTTTTAAGTTTTTAAAATATTTTTTTGTCAAAGTTAAATATTATAGGCGATATTGATGCGCAAGATACCGTTCAGTCTAAGTCTAAGGACATGTTCTGCTGCTATTTAGTTTTGGAAATTTTGATCTTCTTAATTTGAGTATCTCATATCTTCATATCTTAATTTTCATCACTTTTGAAGAAAAAAAAATAAACTCAGAATGAATTTTCAAATATCCTTTTGTGAATATGAAGTCTTTTCGTGCATTTTGATTAAAAACCCAACTCATATCCGATTAAGCAAAATGAGAAACTAGACGTACGACTCGCGCTCCTCGCGAAAACGTTAAATTTTAAATTTCCGTATTACAATAATAATATTATAATAAATCGTTTAAATAATAAAAAAACAACGGTAAAAAAAATTTGTAAAAAAAGTTTGAAAAAAGAAACACCACAGTGATTTTACTGCAACGATAAACAGCGAAAATACTATTCGTTTCACCGTGAAAATGATCAGTAGCTCAAATGTTGAGTACAAAGTTCCTATAACATCCATTCAAAAAAAAAAACTTAACATTGAATCCGAACGGGGCAGAAACCGATCTGAAATTGTGAAAAATAACCTAATCAGACGGACGCCGCAGGCCGTACGTTCCATAGCGGTCTCAAATCTAACGGTGAGAAACTACATAATATGAAATGAATCTCTAACCCGGACCCTGAATGATCCGATCTGATAACGCTTCTCCTCCTCCTCTGAGTAGTGAACAGTGAGTACCCCCGCCTCTCGGGTTTAGGGTTTAACTGGTTTCCGACGACGATCCCAGCCTTGCAGCCTCGTCATTTACCACTACCAACCCGTACCTCTACGGCCTTTCATTTCAAGCCCAATCCCTATTTCAATCAAAAGGTTGTTTCAGTTTTGTATAGAAATGGAGATGGAGACGGATGCGTCTCCAAGCCTCTTCGATCCCACTAACGACAGTCACAGAGAACAGTACCGTCGCTACAGGTTCGTTTTTCCTTCTCACTTTTGTTTTTTTAGTGTTCAATCGCTGTTAGATTCTTATAATTGGAAAAACAATACGTGCTGATTAATGTGGTAGCACAATCCGAGAGTCTGTTATTTTTTCCTGCCAGGTCTGGTATATGAACTTGGTTAGTAGATAGTAGAATGTGGCATTATTTATTTTTAGCTCCTTTTTTTAATTTGTACAGGCACAGAAGAAGGCAATCTGCCTCACCCAATGTTTCACCCCTCCTACAGGGCCCTGTGTCAAGATTATCCGACACGAGTCTCTTACATGAAGGAAATACAATACGCAGACGGCCTAACTCGGCATTACTTCTGGAAGAGATTAAACAGGAGGTAATTCACTTTTGTGTAATATTTTGTTCTGATGTAGGTGCATGAACCCAGCTGTTAATGGGATGAATTTTTTGGTCTTACAGTGATTTTTTTATTGAACTTCTGAAGTAAATGCAAAGTGAATTTGTCATTCTCTTGAATAAATAGATTAAGAATTAGTGCTAATTTTATTTGAGTTGTCCCTAGTAAATATTAAACCAGAATTACAGATTATTTTTCCGGGAACAAAGTAAATTCCTGGAGGGTGCCTGAGATATTCCATAATATCTGTTTTTATGTGATTTACCCTTCTCCTCTAATTTATGTCACACTCTTTAAAGTTAGTGTAGAATTTATATGATTCATGTACATCCTTTTTCTAAATTACTGGCCTCTTTGGAATGAAGTCTGAAATATAACTGGAGTTGTATTTGGTTCCTTACTTCATTGTTTTCCATCTTCCGAGCAACTAAGTTGATTGGTTTTTTCAGCTGGAGATGGATGATACTGATGGCACTTTAGTAAATAGCCCTTTAAACTCTGCAATGAGAAGGACATCTGTTGACAGTCGTGCAGCCGGTGAGCTCAGTTCCAGTTTTGGTCCTGCTCGTCAGACAGGAAGGCATTTGCTTCGACCAATCAAAAGCGAGGAAGAGGATCTATCAGATGAAGGCTCCACATTCAGTCTATTTGCCTCCCTTCTTGACTCTGCTCTTCAAGGTTTATGCTTCTTTTTCTTTGATGAGTATCATTTTCATACCACCCTGTTCTAGTAATCCAAGGAACTTTGCAGAATTCACTGCTTATTTCTATTTTGGCTTTAAAATTTACTCTCTATCTAAGAACTGAGAAAATAAAGGCTAAGAGCATCTCCATCTCCGAAATTTTTGGAGTTTCTAAATTATTGCCACATCAATTTTAGAAATTTAATTTTTCTTTAGTTTCTAAACTCTCCATCCCTAAAACTGAAAAGTTAGAGTTTCTAAATTGTCACGTCAGCAAATATTACCAATATTATGGGAGACCGATCAATTTTACCCAATGATTAAGCCATGTCATAGTTTATAAACTCTAAAGCATAGTTGCTAAATAAGAAACTCTTGAGAAAAAATTTTAAATAAGAAACTCATCTACATTCCTGAAACTCATTTAGAAACTGACACGTCATATTAGAAACTCCTAGAGGTTCAGGGATGGAGATGCTCTAAGGCCAACTAATTCAAGCTACTTGAGATCAAATGGTAAAATGTTGCTTCATTTATTTGATGAACTTCAATTTGGTTTGTTCCCTTTTTTAATTGCAGGCCTGATGTCCTTCCAAGATTTGATTTTACGTCTTGAGAAAACATGCCGCGACGTCTCTGAATCAATTAGGTGCTTGTTAAATCTTTGAATCAAGTAAAGTATCTACTTGGGTCTGGAGCATGAGAAGAACAATTCAGGAAGCGCCACTAGCTTCCCACTCATGCAAATGCTGATCTATTCTAAATTTTGTTGTATTATACCTTTGGTTTTAAAAGATGATTTTTCTTTGGTTTTTGAAATTTAGGTTTGGTAGCACAGTAAGGCACCGAGTTGTTGAAGACAAGTTCATGAGACAAAAAGCTAAATTCTTAATTGATGAGGCTGCTTCTTGGTCGCTGCTTTGGTACCTCTTTGGTAAAGGTGCGTCATTCAAAGTTGTTTTTGTTACTGCAGTAGGTTTGCTTCTAGAGATCAGCACATCGGTGTCTATTTTGCATCAAAATCCTCGAATTCAAGTTTTTTTTATTTTCATTTGTAATTTTGTTGAGAGCTCTCAATCTATTATATGCTGAAAAAAGACGTGAGAGTTTGAAGATAACTGTAAAGGTACACAAAGGATAGCATAACATATCTTTGCAGTGTTAGTTTTGCTCCTTGCAATGGAGTACTTCTCTGAAGCCAGTTTTACTTTGTTGCTTTTTAACTTTATTTATTTTGTGCATATATTTTAGGAATTGATGATCTTCCTGAGGAGCTACTGCAAGTAAGTATGAAAGCTGCTTAGTTTCTTTGTTCCTTGCATCTTTGCAATTTGCTCCCTGATGTTTCAAAAGTTTCTTCTTGTGTATGTCATTGTCTACTATGTCGCAATAAATTTCTCTCAGGAACAAACTGACATGAAAAGGAATACTTATTACTTTTGTAATTGAACCTAAAGTGTAACTTTCTAAATGGTTATTCCATTTGTAAAGAATTAGATGCATATACCACCTTTTTTAAAAGCAGATAATAGACTGCTATTAGGTCAATATGATTAAGAGATATATTGCTGGTAACTTGCAATTATTTGCACGTGTCCATGTAAAATTGAAATATTCCTCGTTACTGTGAGAACTAAGGACAACACCACATTGTCTGGTTTTGCTATAGTTTGCATCTTGACTTCTCCATATTCAGAGAGGAATAAATTGAAATTTCTCTTAAATAAGAACGACGGAGAGTTTTATTGAACGCTTGAATTTGTAATATTGTTGTAAACAGTCACCACCGACTTCGCACCAAGAAGCATGCCAGTATGTCAGAACAGACCTGACTGCCGAGGCTTGCGTTCGTATTGTTTTGTGGCTAGAGGGTCTAGCTTCTGAAGCTCTTGATTTGGAGAAGAAGGTAATTTGACAAGTTGACTGTAGAAATTGTAATACATCCCCTGTTCTGTTGGTAATTAAAGAACAATATACCATCATGTTACTGTTGAATAAAAATAATAGATTAGTTAAAAATGTCTTTTACATTGCTTCAAACATTAGGTCATCAGAGATGTGAGCCAGAGGCAATCCAAGTTTTCTGGACAGTTTATTGTGTTTTTTTGTTATAATTAACCACATCACAGTACCTAACCTTTGCAAAAATGCAAAGGTTAGGTACCAGCATAGCACTTCAACAGTTTCATGATGTGTTAAAGCCTTTTTTGCTTGTAATGAAAGAGAAGCCTCTATGGCGAAGAACTTATGTTGTCTTCTCGTTTTAGATAAGAGGCTCTCATGTTGGTTCATACCTCCCAAGTTCTGGTGTATGGCATCACACACAGAGGTTTCTCAGGAGAAAGAATTATGATCCTTCCATTGTACAGCATGTGGATTTTGACGCCCCGACGCGTGAAGAAGCCAAACTCATTCCTGATGATAAGGCAATTTTGTCTAATTTGATCGTATTTTGTTTGATTTCATTGATCTTTTCTTTGTAGCATTATCGGGTAATACTGTAATAGCATGCTTTACATCTTAACTACCATCCAAATGACGACTTAGTCATCAAAGAACACATGCAAAGAAGACGAAATGTATTTGTATTTTATGTACCCCGACCTAGGATTGCTATCCTTTTTTGGAATATACTCATTGTGAGCCTTGGCATTGCTTCACATCATCCTCTTAATGTACTGTCTAATTCAAAGCTGTGAGTTTATGTAATTAGTCTCTTGTCATACTTAATATTATTTTATGGGGAACAGAAACAAGATGAATTACTATTGGAGGATGTGTGGACACTCCTAAGGGCAGGAAGGTTGGAAGAGGCTTGTGAGCTGTGCTGTTCTGCTGGTCAGGTATGTTTAGTTCTTTTCTATTTTTCATGTTTGTAGGACTTGCTATGAAGTTTGTTACATCCCAGACTAGTTACAACAGGCAGGGGTAGGGCCAAAATATACGTTAAGGTGGGGCAGTATTTTAGAGTGAGGCTTAATTTCATAAATATTCAAATGTCAAGTATAGTTTTGTAACATTCTCTGCAAAAAGCATAAAAAAACAGAGGCATGGTTTTGAAACTTTTCTACCGAGAGGGTGACAATATTGCCACTCTTTAGCTCCATGTCGCTCCTCCCCTGACAACAAGCTCCCATGTAAAATATTTCTCTTTGAACTTTTGAAAAAGAAAAAAATCGGGAAGGACCTCTCGCGTCAATTCTATTGACACTAGTACTGCATGTATTTTCTTGTTCTTATACCAGTTAACCAGCTGGTCCAAAGCAGTTGACCTCTTATCGTGTCCGATGCCTATGTTAGTAATATATTGGCACACCAAACTTGCCAATATTGTACAAAAATCCATTGGCATGTTGTGGAGTTTGGGCTTTCATCGTAAGAATAGTGCTGCATTTTCTTAATTGGTTCAGGACCTTCTGTGCTGTACCAATTCACCCTGCCCTTGGTTCAAATAGTCCTGAGTCCTGACATGAATCTGACCATAATCTGATGATACATTCTAAGCCATGTTGGATCCAGGTCTACCGGGTTGACCCAAATATTGTAGTATGCCCTATCTTGTTCTGCATAATTTCCATAATACGATAATTTAGGCATGGAGAGCTGCCACACTCTGTCCCTTTAGAGGAATAGACCTATTTCCTTCCGTGGAAGCCATGGTGAAAAATGGTAAGTCGAGAACTCTTCAAGCTATTGAGTTAGAAGGTCGAGTTGGACACCAGCTTCGCCTCTGGAAATGGGCCTCCTTCTGTGCATCTGAGGTAATGGTTTTATTGGAGTTTTTGTACTTTTTACCTGTACTGGTTTTGTGCTCTGTCAAACACACTGTCTACTGACTGAGTGCCAGTTTTTCTTTTCTCTGCACTGTCCTTCAGATTACTACTTTTGTTCCTCTATTTGTTGGTATGAAGAGGGTTCAAATGCCTCCACTTTTTGTGTGCCTCCATTTTGCCTCAAAATCCACACCATCCATCAAGAGTAATTTTTTGGCCTTCAAATGTAGACCATTAATTATTTCATGATGGATGGTCTAGATTTGGAGGCACAATGGAGGCACGCAAAAGTCGAGGCATTTGAACCCTCTTGTTTATATTTATCTTTTGTTGGTCTAACATCTAAACAATATGTTCTTTGCAAAAGGGAAAAAAATAGAATTGTTTCAAAAGAACTCAATATAGCACTGAGGCTTAAAAATATGTTTATGCCGTCTTGGATGTTTTCTGATAAACTGTGTCCTAAATTGGCGTGCATTGAATTTTATCTGGAAGCACTCGTTATCCCAGCACGCACGGGTCCATTCTTGGAGAATGTATATAGGCTGATTGGCACAAATCGTTAAACAATTAAATAGCTGCTGTGTAATGCTCTGTGTCTCTCTTGCATTTATTTTCTCAAAGAAAATTGCTGATCAAGATGGTCAAAAGTATGAGACAGCTGTCTATGCAGTTCAATGCAGTAACTTGAAACATGTACTGCCTATTTGTACTGATTGGGAGGTAATGTGTTTTATTTTCTTACTTTTTTTTTTCTGCTTACTACATGCAAGGGATTTTGCGGAAATAAAACACTTTTACATTTTATTTGCTTCCCCTCCACATGGAACAACATTTTACATCCAGGTCTTTTGATAGGTCAACTCAAATATTAGTTTTGTGTTCTATTTATTTGTTCTCAATATTAGGTCTCCTGTTGTTCTTATGTTAATGAAAACTCAAAGACTTGGGGGTGTACATAGTAGTTTAAGCCGGAAGTTGGTTGAAAGTGTAGTACAATATGGTTACCAATTTTCTGGACTAGTTTTGATTTTTTTCTCCTTTTTTCTTTGGTTGTTCAATGAAATACGTCTAGGATCATCGTCATACACCAATGTGTTGCAGGAGGGCTTTAGAATATTAAGCAGCATAAATCGAAGTCCCTAACTATCATTCCATGTTATGGAAAATTAATAAATTATCCCTTCAGCCTTCAGGACATTACAATATATTAGGTTATATGTACTTCGAACGTGAATTATGGGCATTGATGTGCATCACTACATTGAATTTTGTGTTTATAGGTCTCTTTTTGAAAATTAAAAGAGACTGGTTATTGTTTGCAATGAGGACTTGATTTTCTCTTCCACACTCATATTTCTCCAGTCGGCTTGTTGGGCAATGATGAAGTGTTGGCTTGATGCACAAGTAGATCAGCACCTATCTGGGCTTCAGAAAGATGGTGGGGCCATTAGGTATGATAGAAAATCTAATGAGGATGAAATGAGTGGATCTTTGTCAGGAGGTAGTGAGCACATGTCACTCCCACTTGGTGGCCCTGGGAGCTGGCCACAACCAATTCTGGACCAACAGCCACGTGACATGGCCTCCCTTCTTCAGAAGCTTCATTCCAGGTATAGTTCAAGTCTTTCCTGCTGTATGGTAGTTAGCACTGGTCAATGCTGGCTTTTTCTCAGTTTGTATCTGCTTTCATAAAATCTTCACAGTGATTTCATAGTTCTCATTGTCCTTTGGGTTAAAATCAAATAGCTCAGATTAACTTTAGATGGGATGTTTTCTTATTATCTGATATGAACTTAAAAGTTTGATTGGATGGACCCAACACAAACTCTGACACGCCTTCACTTCTATGATAGTAGATGCTGTGGTAGTTGGGACTAGCTACAACGTTGGATTTTGTTTATATTTAGGTATCAAGATGCTCTAATTCTGGTCTACTCCCCATGGTTTTTAAAAAAGTTGTCAAGCTAAAGTTGAAAAAAAATTGACAAAGAAAATGAACAACAAAAGGAAAATATCCCATTTGGTAAAAAAAAACAAAGAAATGAGAAGCATGTAAACAAAAGAAACTTTAAGTTGCTTGATTTCTGTTTTACACAGTGACATAGTTCATGCGGCTGTATCTCGATCATGCCGAGAGCAACATCATCAGATTCAGGTATATTTTACCTGATCTTTATTTGCTTTGCTTGTTGATCTTCCAGTTGCACAAAGGTGATATTCCTCTGTGAAAGAAGAATTTGTCAGCTTTTGCAATGATAAGCAGTACGAGTTCCTTGTTTCTTTTGAACTTAATGATATGGTTATTTCCTTCTGTTAGATGCATTTGATGCTTGGACATGTTTCAAACCTGCTAGAGATTCTCTGGTCATGGATTTCTCCTTCGGAAAGTAATGGGGATGATAATCTCAGGTGCACACAGATTGTAATCAACTTTTGAGAATCATCTTATATGACCTACTGGGAATTGCTTTCCTTGATCTAAATGTTTTGTGAATCTTCAAATGAAGCAACCGAACTGCATACATTCAGTTGTTCTATATGAAGAAAATATGTACACTTGATTGCTCATTTGCACAGAACTTTAATTGCATTATGTTGATCTGCAGTAAAGAATTTAACAGCCAAAATGTTTTAACTCTTTGTGGCCACTGACATGAATTATGTGTGACTTATTTAGGCCACCTGGAGACCCAGAAATGATGCGTTTTGGAGCCCATATAGTTCTTGTTCTTAGATACATCATTGATGTTGAATTGATGGAAGTTATTAGAGAGATGCTTGAGACTATTGGTGATCGGATCCTTCACTTGTAAGTATCGCTCAGCTTTTTTTCCCACGTTGCAGCAATTCATAAAAATTAATTAATTAATTGTTTGCCACCATTGTGTTAACTTACACCTCTCTTGCACGTGAAATTCATGAGGAGATGTAATAGGTGGCAT
>CAXKVX010002248.1:0-57294 GCA_964058865.1 Eleocharis quinqueflora
GCACTTAAATATCTGGATCGTGCGTTTTTTATTTAACGGTCCTGATTGAAAGAGCAGGGTCCTCTCTTGACTCATCCGGTTTGAATAGACCAGGCATACGACATACTGTGTGCTGCCTACTGGAGACTGGAGACTTGGAGAGTCACGCAATGATGTGACCGCTGTTAGCCGGTAACCAAACTGGGAAATCTTCGCCATTATAATAACCCCCAAACCAATTTATTCGGTGAATTTTTCAATTTTCTTTTCCAAACATTGTTCGTAGCGTGAGAAGCGGAATTTCCTTTGCTTTCCAAGGTACGATTCCAATCTCTCTCGTCTCTGTTTGATCGATGCGGTCATTCATTTTTATTTCAGGTTTGATTTAGTTTAGTAAAATCTTGCATTTGGGGCTTAATTTCTGATGATCGTCTGGCCTATGTAGTTGCTCCATTTTAATGGTTTATGAAACTTAAGGTTTTTATTGTTTAGTTTGATCGGTGTTTGGTTTGTTTGATTGTAGAGATTTTAGGTTTTAGTATAGAGTGCTTCCGTTTAAACTAAAAACACTAAAAAAGGATGTTTCTGATTCAAGAGCTTGTTGTTGCATAATTTGGTGATCTATACAACTCAGATAATAATATTTTTTTATTTTCCTGAGTTCCCTTTAGTGAGTTCCTTGTAACAATAAGAATATAGTATACTGTTAGTAGTGACATTTGCTGTAAATTACCAGTACTGGACCTGAATAGCCTTGTGTTATGCATTGATATCCAATCAGGACCTTAATAAATTAACTGGCAATTCAATCCCTAAAAGAGGATTAGATGATTAGACATTAAAAGGGCAATAAGCCCATAACTGCTGGTGTAGAAATGTAGAATTGCCACATTACTGTTGTATATTTTACTGATATACAATTTACTGGTATCCAGCTGGTAGCATGGCATCTTTGTATTTTGTTTCAGGAATCAGAAGTATATAAAATATCTAAAGAATTGTAGATTTTTTGTAGAGGTCAAAGCATTATGGCTGACAACAAAAATAAGGGTGATACTGCAGCTTGGGAAGTTGTCTTAGTAACAGATTCAGTGCACGCAGCCGCGAACCCCTTAGATGAGGCAAAAGGTAAGGAGCCTCCGTCTGATGCCATGTTCATGCCTGGTCACTTCTCTCTCTCAAAAGAATCAGAGCTTGAATCCCTTCTAACGGACTCTGATAGCAAGTCTGCAGTACAAGAAGAGTCATGCCACCAAACCGTGGAAAACTCAAGTGCGTCAGATAAAACCAAGGATGAGCTCAATGTGGATTTTATCGAGCCCGCAGTATATGCCGCATCGGAGTATGCTCCGAGTCGTGTGGAAGAGGTGACCCAAAATGTACAGGACAATTCAGTGTGCAGTGAGGTCAAGGGAATTGAAGAAAGAAAAGACTCTGGGTGTAAAGAGGAGAAGTCAATTGAAGAGAGTGAGGGTGGAGAGGAGAGCTGGTGGTTCAGGAAACTGGGTATGATTTATCGGAAAGTGAGTGAAGACAAGATGTTGTGTGTTTTTGTAGCCACTGCAGCTTTGGTTGGAGTCGCAATTCTCAGCCGTAGGTGGCAGAGGGAGAAACTACAGTTTAGTCTCAGTGAACAGGTACTGTTTCCTATATTTCTGTAATGCTTGAAAGTTGAAATACAAAAATATTGGTATTGCATCTGTACATGGTTTAAGACTTGTATATTGCATGTTTTTATACTGATCCTGTGCTTGTTGATTGGTCTTGGATCTCAGATCTGAGGAAGTATGTATACTGAGATGAATATACCATCAAATATACATAACAAATACCATTTTTTTTTGGTTTTTCTCTCATCATTCTGTTGTCTCCTTTAAGGTTTTAATTTGAGGCCTAGAATCTAGAAATGAACTGGTGAGTCATTTTGCAGTGCAGATATGAACTAAATGGGGCAATAATTTGTGGAGTTATCCATCTACCAGGATGATTTGAAAATTTGTTTCAAGCATATTAGTGCTACCTAGGTCATTCCTGAAAGGCATTTTAAAATTTTGGAGTTTCCAGGGATACATTAGGTAATATTGCGTGATTTTAAGGTCTAATTGTATTTTTCTTAATATATATTTCAGGGGATGAATTCCACAGTAGCAGGTCCATTAAATCGGCTCAAAGTATTTATGAATTACAACCAGCACCATCGTGCGACACATACTGAATCTTCTGCAGCCAATGAGTAATTCAAAGCATGGTCATCTTTCAAGATTTATATTGTAAATAACTTTTAACTACCCAACATCTCATTTGTCCTCAAAAGCGTGCCCTTTTGGAGAAAAAAAAAGTGGAAGTAAAAAAGAATGGTTTTACAATTCCTTTTGGATTGTACTTTTATGTTTTTCTTTTGTTTGAAACAATCAAAATAATGGATTTTGGTATGTTATATCTTTATATGTTCTTTATCTACATTAGTTTGGGTTAAGGATTGCAAAGTCTGGTTGAGGCTTGTCCATTGGATTGAAATCGTTAGATATCACCACCATACAGATATAGTTCTATGGTGAAAGGTTGCTCCTTTCATTTGTAGTACTAATCGGTCAAGTCAGATAAATATCAATATGCAATTGACCAATTAGCTAATAGCTGAAAAAATGGTCTAACTATACCTACATTGGTATTGATTTCAAACGCTTATTACATTTGGATGTCTGGTACTATGATCATTGCTTCAATGGTTATCAGCTTTGGTTGTACCAAGTTGCAATCAAGTGATACAAGTGAGTTGTTTTTCCTCCTAAATATTTTAATGTCTTTAGTCACTTCATTGTTTCATATTATTGTTTAGTTTATTCTTGCAATTAATTCAGACTTGTAGAACTTGGTAATCACTTGGGATTAAAGCATTGGACGGCTTTCCTTTTTATAATTATTTATAGAGTAATTATAACATTCTTTCTTAAACGCTTCCTTATAAGTCTTTTACTACAAGACAAAAAAATACATTCTAATTAAAAAATTTCCTTCATAATCGTCTCTCTTACAAGTCTTTCACTACATGACATAAAAATTCATTCACTCTCATTCTTTCTCCCTCCACATTATTTTTTCTTTATGTTCTCAGTGTTTTCGTTCATATTAGAACCTAAAAGTTTTTATATTATAATAAGAATGACATATATGATAACAAGAAATTTTTTTATTAGAACTTGCAAGTCTCAATATAAGAAACTGCAAGTTTCAGTATGAGAACCTGCAAGTCTCTATATTAAAATTTGCAATTATTTATATTAGAATCTGCAAATTTGTATATTATAACAAGTAAGTATTTATATCAGAACTTGTAAGTCTCAACTATTTGGAACCAACGATTATTTATATTAGAAAATTTTAATATAAAAACTTTAGTCCTAAATATAAAGACATGCAGAGGAACGGACAGAACAGAGCGAAACTGGAACAGACATAACATAATATTAATTATTTTTTATCTTCTAGTTGGAGGCGTGTAAGGAGTGTTGTTAGTAAGTCCCTTAGTTTATATAATACTAGATAAATGCTCGCGCTCCGCGCGAAAAAATTAAATTTGAAACTTTCGTATTATAATAACAAAACTTATAATAAATGGATAATAAAAAAATTCAGGGTAAAAAAATAAAAACACTACAGTAAAATCAAATAAAAAAGATTTCAGGAAAAATGTAAAAAATAAAATACTACAGTAAAAATTCTATTTATAATCATTATAGTTAAGCATGTTAAACTTTTATATACGCTAGAATTGTTATAATAAGTCGATTATTTCTGGACAAGGGACTTAGTTGTATACTCGTATGCTGTGTCCCTACAGCATTCGGGGGAAAAGTGAAAAGTGAAAAGAGAGAATATTACATTTGTCATGTATAAAAAAATCAATTATGACACGTTACAAAAGAGTGAGAAAAGAAGAAATGGTCTTTAGTCTTTAGAAGGGCAAAGATATATATAAGCATCGTTTGTTTATGCGCATGTTATTATGTATATTGTTTGAGTTATTTTATATTGAAAAAAATTACTACGCATGTTAACAAAATAACATACATAATCACTCAAATAACATGTATAATTATTTCAGTACAAAAAATAACATACATAATAACTCAAATAATATGTATAACTATTTTAAGTAAAAAAATAACATGCATAATAATTCAAATAATATATATAATAACTCAAACCAAATTCATAATAACATTAATATCGATAATATGTATCGATTGTGATATCTAAGTATCAGCTTCCTACATGCAAATAGGAAGGCAGATTGGAAATGAGTATTTAGGTTGATTCCATAAAGAGAAGATTGCCATGTGTAGATTTGAGTTTGTTTG
The DNA here is from genome assembly GCA_964058865.1 of Eleocharis quinqueflora. NCBI lineage: Eukaryota > Viridiplantae > Streptophyta > Magnoliopsida > Poales > Cyperaceae > Eleocharis > Eleocharis quinqueflora. Next base: position 4,341 of record CAXKVX010002248.1, read on the forward strand.
GCAATAGTGATTATCTTTGCTTCTAAGTTTGCATCACCACATGGTCTGACCCACTTGAAGCGTGAGAGAGTTCCCCTAACGAGTTACAGTCACATGTCATTGAATAATAAAAAAGTAACTGCATTTAAATTATTCGGTGAGGTTTGTATAAGGAATTTCGCATCTTTTGAGAGCAAGTATATTGATTCTTAGTTTCTTATCCAGCTCAATGTTGCACCAAAAAAAAAAATGGAATAAAAAATTTCAATGATACAGTGAACCCTGAACAATAATTTGGTTGGAAACAATGCATGCAGCTAATCCTTTTGTTACAAATTGCAAGCAATGTTATTATATACTAGCATTCGACTCATGCTCCGCGCGAAAAAATTCTATTTTAAATTTTCGTATTGTAATAATAAAAAAAATTTAAAAAAAATTTGGGAAAAAAATATTATTTACAGTAAAGTTACTGTACCATGAACAGCGCGAGGTAGAAATTTTTAAAAAATATGATAAACAGTGATTTTACTGTAGTAAAAATATTGTTTTTATTGTAGAAATGAACAGTTCTCCAATATCGAAACATGAGTGTATTAGATTAGATAAGGCCACAGAATTAATTTTTCTCCCCTGCATACGGATGAACATACATGCCTCAATTCTTTATTTAATTTTTCAATAAAAAACAAACAAACACGGAGTGTCTGCTTGACAAAATAAGAAATAGTGAAAAAGAGTGTAATTTAGAATAATAAAAGTAAAATAATGTGATTTTGAAAGAGTGAGAGAAAATTGGTATTATTGACTATTTAAAGAGCAAATTATCATTTGATAATTGAAATAGTAGAAATGTTAATATATGATGATGATATAATATAATAATGATAAAAATAATAAATTAAATAATATCATAAGTTAACAATAATATGTATTATTTTCTAGAATAAAGAAAAATAATAATGTTGATGGTAATAACAATAATAATAACTATTAATAGAATAATAGTTAATAATGATAATAGAAGAAAAATATAATAATTATAATGATATTATTATATTAAAATAAAATAATAATAAAGTAACTATACAATATAACATATGAATAATAATAATAATAATAATAATAATAATAATAATAATAATAATAATAATAATAATTATTATAATATTAATTAAGTAAATAATAGAATGTATGAAGTTTATGACTTCTCTTTAGAAAAGTAGTTGATAAATTTAGGACTTTACTTAAGGATAAGTTTGTAGCCATGATGAAACATTTGATTGAACATCAGGACAAGATTGTGATTAAAAAATAGATGATTTTATAGATATTAGTGAGGAGATCTTAGAAGATATTCCTTCAAACACTGAGGTTAACAATGATGCTATCTGATGATATAAGTATTTAACTATAATTGCAGAGGTTTAGGTAAACCTCAAAAAAGAACCTTAATCAAATAATATATTTCTAAACTTGATACATATATAGTGGTTTTGCAAGAAACTAAGAAGGAAGAATTTAAAGATAGAATTCTTAATATGTTTAGTAATACCCCTATGTAGTGGATAGTTAAACCCTCTGAAGGTAGTTCAGGAGGGATGCTTGTAGGCATTAATACAAATAATTATGAAGTTTTAGATTCTGCTATAGATACTTTTTAAATTATAGTAAGATTGAAAAAAAATTAAAAATTCTTTTATATGAAATTTTACTACAGTTTATGCACATATGTTAGCTAAAATAATGAACTCCTTTTCTTAGTTGGATGATATTTCTAATACTCTTTTTACAACATTCATGGTTTTCTTATCTGAAAAACAAATACTTGTTAAATAATACAATTTTCTTGCACCTTCTTGTCATCTTGTGCCATCGGAGATTGGACATGCTTGCGAGTTGATGATCTGTTTTGTGGCAGCTACTTGCAAATGTTGACTGAAACTAATTTCGCACTAGAGAATTATGCTAATAGAATAATACTTATAATTAACGCAAAAAATTGGATATTTTAAAACATGAGTATATTAGATACTCTAGTCCATCTAAGTCATTTAATTCATCAAGATTTGTATTTCTCGAAAAAACACAACAAAAATTAAAATGAATCATTTTTCACCAATCTCGATAAATTGAACGATTCAAATGGGCAAGAGTACTCAATGTATTCATTTTTTGAAGTACCAAGCTTTTGCCTATAATTAACATTCACACTATAATTTATAATTATATCAGAGAAGTTAGTGAGTTGATTTAACCAACTTAGTTTATATTAAATAATTTATTAATATATTTTATATTAAAGAACTTATTATAATTTATTTTAAATAATTTATAATTATATTAGAAAGCAAGGAACAGGTTGGCTAGAATGCTTTGCTAAGTACTATTCACAATGTACTTTGCATGCATATCTCCAGTTGCAATTTTTAATGATTTATCCAAACCGTTGAATTTATTCTCCATTTTGAAATTTCGTTGGTGATAAAATTTTATATTTTATATTTTTTGCTATTTTTAAAAGAGGTGTAATATCATTCGTATTGAATGAAACAAAAATCGTTAGATTAACAACTTTTGCACCACTTTTAAAAATAACAAAAAAATCTGAAAAATGTAAAATTTGGTCACCAACGAGATTTTAATATGAAGATCATGTTAATAGTTTGGATCGGTTATTTGAACTTCGGAATTAGTATCTAGGGATATCTCTATTTGGGTATCATGTCTAAACTAGTAATGGCTTCACCTTTCGGTCCTTGGTTACTATTCTAAATCCTTTAATATCTACCGTCTTAATTATCCTAAGTTCTTGTAATTCTCCTCTTGGTACTTAGTACAATTCGTTAGACAATTAAGTAAAACTGGTAATCAACAAACGTCACGTTTCGATACTTAGCCTATTAATTACCCTACTTTCTATGGTCAATATTTAACATTCAATTTCTCAATTGTAAATATTAAATTCTAAGATAACAATTTGATCAAGATTGCAAATAGAAAGCAAGTCATAAACAATTCTCTGAAAATATATTAAATCAAATAAGCATACAACATAGTTTCAAGTCAATACTCTAATACAACTTAGTCGGACATGGCTAAGGGGCAGCAAACATAAAGTAGAAAAGATCTAACGAAAAAAGAAAGAAAGAGTTGATTGAACCAAATTTCTGCAGTGAATCAGACTTGATCTTCTCTTATTCTTCTCCTTCTCTTCTTGGCAAGATAACTATTCTAAACCCTCTGTAAAATTGCTAAAAATCGTAAGCCTTGAAACCAATAAAAAATAAGTATTTATACTTGGAGCAAAACCTAGAACCCTAAAACTGCAAGTTTTGGTTCTGCGTAGTTCAACTGCGGCCGCAAGAATAGTTATTGTGCCCACAATGAACTAGTAACTGCTGGCTTGACTGCCAATTGTGGAGCTTAACTGTATTGCGGCCGCAATGGACTTAAGTGATAAACTATGGCCTCTCTGTCTGTGAACTGCATGCTTGATTGCGGCTGCAATTGACTTGAGTAAAACCCTTGTAATATTGGCTCACTAGGTTGTGTTTGATTGCGATCGCAATGAGATGTTCTGCTGCCGCAATGGACTTCGAAAGCTGCTATCTTCTGAAATTCTAATTTGTTTTGCGAATCTACAAATATGAAAAAAAGTATTTCATACAACAAATTATACTTTGCAAAGCATTCTAGCCCAACTCTTTAAAAAATATATGTCATTTGTGTGATTAATCTATTAAATGGTATTGTTCTTGTTATTTTAGTCAAGTGCAATCACTTTAGTCAATTTAATCAAATCAATTAAGTTAAAATTTTGATCTTTACACTATCTTTATTCATATTCATATATATATGATCATATTATTATCTTATCAGACTTCAATTAGTGCAAAATCCCCACATCAACCTTTTAATATTGATCAGCAGACTGACAGCAAGACGAGCGAACAAAGTACAAACAGCAAATTTCTTGTCACCCCTACCTGCTCTAGGATCCGTATCTGCTGCTCTTACTGAGCAAGAGCAGGATTCTGCTCTTCTGATCTGGACCGTCCAATTTTGATCGGACCGTCCATTGATGAAAATCAGGAGACTATATATTTTATAAGTTCTAGATCTGAAATTTGAACGGTTCAGATCAAAAGAGCAGGATTCTGCTCTTGCTCAATAACAGCAGCAGATACGATTCGCCTGCTCATGACCAACGACATAAACCTGCAACAAAAGGTACCTGTACATGTAATAAAAAAGCCATAAGTCTGTATCAATCATATAACAGTAATAATACCTTCTGCTCACATGCTACTTGCCTTGTACGAATGGATAAAAATTCCTTCTTCCCTGAATTATACAATTTAAGAAAAGTAACTCATAATCTGGTATAGCGTCCATATCATCAGAGGAATTCAATACATTCACGATGCATTTGGATCATATCATGATTAGTGCAAAAATAGTGTTATTTAAATTAGTCGTTGAAATAGTGGTTATTTTTTGCTATCTAGGTTAGTGCAAAGTTAGTGCTAATTTTGTGCTATCTAGGTTAGTGAAAATGTTGTTTGGATTGCACATTTGGAGTAGTGATAGTGCAAATTAGTAAAATAATAAATTATTTTAGTTTTTTAACGATAATAATAATAATAAAATAATAAAATATTGATATCAATTTATAATATAATATTAATACAATAATAATAAATGATAATAATAATAAAAATAATAATAAAATAATGATAATTACAATAATAAAATAATAAAATAATGATAATTACAATAATAATAATAATAAAATAATAAAATAATGATAATTACAATAATAATAAAAATAATAATAATGACAATTACAATAATACTAATAAAATAATAATGACAATAATAATAATAAAATAATGACAATTAAAATAATAATAATAAAAAAAAAATAATAATGACAATTATAATAATAATAAAAAAAATAATAATGATAATTATAATAATACTAATAAAATAATAATGACAATAATAATAAAATAATTACAATTAAAATAATAATAATAAATAAAAAAAATTATAATGACAATTATAATAATAATAAAATAATGATAATTACAATAATAATAATAAAATAATAATAATGACAATTATAATAATACTAATAAAATAATAATGACAATAATAATAATAATAAAATAATGACAATTAAAAAATAATAATAATAATATTAAATAATAATAATATCAAGATGATGATTACAATGTAATAAAATAATAATTTTGCTAACCATGACATGTGATAATTTGCTAATCCTACCATTTTGTTGGATTAGCAAAATAACACTAACCAACAGTACTCATAACTTACTAAATCATGTTTGGATCACATTTTTGTGTGGATAGCAACACTTATTCATGATTAGTGCTATTTTTGGTGATCCAAACACACCCTCAATGAGTATGTTGTTATAGGCTTATAGCTAGAATGTACATTATTTTTATTATTATGCATATTATTTTGTTATTATGTACATTGTTGTATCGTCATGTCGATATCATCCTCTTGTCAGTCAGTTATATCTATTTGCACTTATTTTCATAATGTGCATAACAATTCAAATAACATGCATAATAGTTCAAATAATGTGCATAAAGAGTTAATTAATTCATTTCGTGACTCCTTCTTCATTAGTTATGCATGTTAACTGTATTATTATTCAGAATTAGTTATTATGCATGTTGATAAGTGTTATTTATTTCGGACTGTGTTATTAAATGTGTTATGTTTATGTTAATTGTGTTATTATGTATTATTTGTATTATTATGCATGTTAACTGTATTATTATTCGAGATGCACATTTTCAGTCGAGCGCTCAATCAATTAGATCCATGATAACAAAAATAATGTACATAATAACAAATACAATGTGCATTATAACTACAACAATGTGCAAATTCAATGCAACTGGATTTGTCCATTCGTATCGATGGTAGTATCGATTATGATATTGCCGAAACATTTTCCTTTTAAGAAATATGTCGAACTCTAGAGGGAGTGAATATGATTTATATAGAGACATAGGGTTATTTTTTCAAACAATGCGCAATTCAATTTTGTAATGACGATTCCTAAGTCAAAAAAATTATATCAATTCAATCAATTTACCGATTTGACTTAATGTTATTCTAATTTGCAGAAGCGTAAACAATTTAAGACAATTACAATTCTAGCAATTCTATTTTTCTCAAACAATTGTATAGAAATTAAAATAAATAAAAGAGTTGATAAATCACAAGCAATGCAATCACACACAAACACCGAGATTTAACGAGTTCTATTATTGACGAGCCTACTCTCTGGGGCTCCCGACCCACCCACGCGGTAACGAGGTTGAATCGATTTACTAACACATGAGTCTTGCACAAAGGCCGACATGTAGCTCTTCACACACCAAGGATAAAGTTCAGACCCGTAGAAAAATACAATAGCTTAAAGACTTTGATTTGAATACTTAAACTTGAGATTTTGAGCAAAGGTTTTTGCAAATAAATTAAGGCTCAAATGTTTGTTAATGGTGGTTGCTAATATGTTAGAAAATGGCTAGAATCTCTTAGAAAGGAAAGGTTTAGCAGCTGCCTTGTTTATATAGTTTTTTAGATTTGACTGAATTAGATCAGAATGAAAGATAACGTTATAACGCTATCTCTGGCTATTTATGTAGCATTATAACGCGATGTTAAGTTTTGACAAAATATTCAAATTATATTGTCAAATTCTCATAAGGAATAAGTTGGTATTATAATGCCAACCTCGCATTACGTAACAGTAGGCTTGGCCTTGTCCTAATTCAGGTATATTTCTTGGTCTACCTTTCTAACGCTATCCTAGCGTTACATAACGTTAGGCTTGGTCATTTCAATACTTCGCCAATTTTCTGATTTTGTGTGGCCTACTCTATATTGCCAACTAGGCGTTATGTAATGTTAGGCTCGATCAGTTAGAATTTAGTTAGATCTGAGGGTTGTCAACTTGGCGTTATATAACGCCTGCACAATTATTTTATTTTCTTTGCTCTTTTAAATCTCAAATTTAAATATTCTTCATTTTACAAATAATCTAATAATTTTACAGTTTTTTTTTGTTGAGAAAAGATGCTTTTACAGGCTTATAATCTCGAATTATTTTTTGGCATTTTCGGAAGTAATGAAAATGTGAGACTTTCAACCTGTTTTCTTAAAAAAAGAAATTCATCAAAAGTAACGTTAACCTTGGTCATATCATATGAGATTTCCATAAAAACAAGACGGTAATTTTGTCTCAAAAAATAAGAAGGGATCGCTCAAATAGAACAATATTTTTAATTAAATCACAAAAAAATAGAAAGTAGGATCTAATTGTCAAATAACTAACTTTTTTTCTTAGATCTAAATTTTTTGAAAATGCAGTCTGCTCTGTTTTCGTGAAGCTCCACCACTTGGCATGAACACATACAAACCAACGTATAACTGAGATTGACTGTGTGTTATGATATTATTTTTAATTTAATGAGCTAAATTTTTTTTTCTTAACAACTATTTCTATTTCCTTACCAAATATTGCACAACTTAATTGGAGGTCCGATCGGTTAGAGAGATCCTCATCAATTATTATAATCTCGGCAACAAATAGTGATACTTTTGTTTTTTACTATCATCGATCAATATATAGAAGTGACACATCAAACGCAGTTTAACCGCTGTACAAGTGATGGCCACAGAAGATCAAAAGACATAAAAAGTGGGCCCCACGTGTCACTCACGCCAGGCGCACGAGGGGAACATCAGCCACCAGCCCACCACGCCAAACCCGCTGCTCCCGAGGCATAACAACAAGCGCCTGGATCTCCTCTCATTTGCACTAACAAAGTTTTACGCCTCTTGTACAATTCTCTCTAAATTAAGGAACTTTTGATCAGCATAATCTGTAATCTGACTTGTGAGTCTTTCGGTAAATTGTCGTATAATTTAGTGACGTCTCATTCTTTTTTCAATTATGCAAAAATTTATTAGGTCGATAGAGCACCTACACACGTGATCTCTTTCTGAAAAAACCCTGCCAAGTGCAATTAATTACCCAATCCGCCACGGCTGTCATAGAATGTCAGAAATGCATCGCATACGTCGATTTAATGTCATTTTTCATCGGACGGCTCATATCGTTTCCACGTTTCGAACGAACGGAAAATAGTTTAATATCTTTAATTAATGAATTGTATCTGCACTAGGCGTATATTGTCAACTTGAAACACCATCTTTTTTTAATTATATGGGACCCATATTTCAGATTTTGTTAGTTCTATTTTGTACGTAAGAAGAACCGAGTGTTAGTTCTTTAATTAAGGGCTTATCTGGTAATCACTGTTAGCTGTAAACCATAGCGTGTTTGATCTCACAGAGTATATATACATCCTGAGATTGCCCTTTAAAAAATTGTTAACTCCACCCGATCTCTCTCTCTCTCTCTCTCAACCTCTGAGCTTCTGATTCGCGTTCTCTCTTACTAACTTCCGTTGCATGCCTAAAGACACTTTTCCGATTTCCCTCGTACTTACTTTATCAATTGCATCTATCAGTACTGAATTTGAGGGGTTCAGTTGGTTCTTTCATTGAAATTTTGTGCCAGGGAGAGAATTTGAAGTAGAAATTACGAGATTTTTTAGGGTTCTTTAGGTGATCTGAGTTGAATTTATTGTGAGAAGGGATGAGTAGTGTGCATCATAGCAGTGTAGACACCGTAAATGCAGCTGCAGCCGCAATCGCAACTACTGAGAGTCGGATCCTGCAAGTCACTGCTGCTCAGGTGGGATTAGTTTACTCCCCTTTATTAATTTTGGATTTTTGTTTCAGTCATGCAGGAACAATTGAAAAGAATTTGTAAAGGAGTTGATCTCGTTTCCACAGTGGCGTTGGTTGATTATTTTGGTGTCAATTTTGGTCTTGATTCCTTGCAATTGTGATGATTCGTGGGAAGAGTTGGATATGATGAGGATTCCGATTTGATTAAATTTAGGTGACAGGGAATATTTCTTTCCTCCCAAAGTAAATATAACAGTCACGGGATAGTAATTACCAGTACTGACTCGTAAGATATCTTATTTTGATTTAAAGTCTTTAGATCTTTTGGATCAACACATATCCAGAGTGTGGAAGTTGAAATAATTCTAGCTATGCTCCACAATTTGGGAAAGAGGGTTGGGTGAGGGTCACAGAGGGTGGGAAGGGATGTATTATGTATAGTGTGTAGAAACCTTGATCCAGTTTGTTAAAATTGAAAAATTGATGGAGTGTAGGGAAGGAGAAGCTTTTAATGAGCACGATACCCTTTGCTTTTGAAGGAAAAGAGAAGCTTGTCGTAAGAAAGATAGGATTGTTAAGATAAAAGCACCTGTCCTTTCCCTATTTGGATGTGAAACTATTTGAAGAAAGGCCTATATGTTCCCAATCTTTCTATCAGCTGCCTCAGCCCTTCCTAACCCTCATCGACTCATTTCTCATCAGTATCATCTTGTGAGAGAAAAAAAGAAAACAAAGATGAAAAGGGAAAGGGATAGGGGAATTTTTCGCAGTCATTGTTTCCGGTAATCAAGCAATCAACCAACTGAATTTGAAGATCCACTGTGGTCATGGCTGTCGAAAAGATGTATATACACTGACTTCTGATTGTAGATTGCACAAGTCATTGATTGCAGTTATAAGCCATTATTGAAATATATAGATATATTTTTCTTAAAAATAGGGAAGGAAGGGTTGAGGCCCTTCCTTACACATAATAGTACAAAATTTGCAACTGTAAGTTTGATTTAGATCAAGTTGTCACATCACCATCCTATATAATATACTGGGATGTTTTATTATTAAGCTGAGCTTTCTATCAGCAATTTAGGACCAATTACTGTCATGTTGTCTAGTGCAAGATCATATGTTGTATGGTTAAGTACTGTAAACCGTCACCAGGGGAGAGACATTCAGTATTTAGTATGGCCTTGGTGCCAACTAATTGGGAACTTGTATGTCCATTTATCGAGTATTAATTCTCTGAGAATTTAGAGCTCTATTATATCTGAACTGATTCAAGCTGCTATTATATCTGAACTGATTCAAGCTGGTATGACACACCAACCGACCAAAAGAACCAACACAAAATAAGAACTTTAACCATTATCTATTGAACTGAAATTATAGTTAGTCATTTTTTTTCAGTCCAATTATTCATTATAACATCACAACTGCTGATGAAGTAATTCCAAATCCATTTGTAAAAATGGCATAGCTATAAATCGGTGAAACCAGATTCATTTAGCTGAATGCACTTGATAGTCTTTAAGTTTATGTGATAAATTCAAAGATCAATAGGAGAATCTATATCATTGCCATGATAGTTAGGTTCATTGGTTTGGTATGGACATGTTTCATTCTTCTCTAACTGGTTCATTCAATTGCAGAGGGCAAGAAGAAAGTCATGGTTCAGCTCTTACTGGTGCTTTGGCTCTCCCAAAATAACCAAAAGGATCGGACACGCAGTCTTGGCACCTGACCCAGCTCCTCACAACTCATCCGTGTCTGCACCTGATAATTTGAACCAGCCGCCACCTCTCATCCTTCCTTTTGAAGTGCCCCCTTCCTCACCTGCCTCCTTTCTCCAATCAGGGGCAGCCTCCATCTCCCACTCCCCTGGAGCGGGCACCTGTCCGTTCTCCCCTGTATCTAGTAACTCACTGCCAGGTCCCTTGCCAGCTTTTACAGTGGGCCCCTACGCTCACGAGACCCAATTGGTATTTCTTTTCGTTATCTAATCTTGAAAATAATTTTCTAATCCTTCAATACAATCTTTTGCCATTTGGGTATATTTTAACCTGATTGATTTATGTTATACCAGTAAAATCTCATTACGTCCTATCCAAATACAATATTTATTTGCTAGTATTGCATGTACATGCGCCTTGAAGTTTGTGTCATGTTGCATTGCTGACTTATGGCATTGTTAATTGGTATCGTGCATCGATGATATTCTTTGAATTGTTTTGAACCAGTTCTTAGTTATCTGGTGAAAGCTTTGCTAGATATAGGCCCTGGCATACAAATTTCTTTTCATTTAGGAGTTATCATTTTTTCCTTGAAATTGAATTGATCATTCTGCAAAATTGGAAAACATTTCATTCGTCATCTTACATTTTCCTTAAATGAGATCAAAATGTGAAACCTATTTTTTTCTTTTGTTAATTAAAGAGGAAGAAAGGGAGACTAGATTAGATTTTTTTTTTGAAGAAATTGCTTCTATGAAAGAACTGAAATGATTTAAGGACTATAATGTTATCTAATCGATGACAACCACACTTGGGATTTCTTGGTTTTAAGGCTCGCATGTGAAAACCTTCTTGTATTTAAACAATTTAATCTCAAGGGATCTACATCTGGGTCGCTATTGGGAAAAGAAAAGGTTTCCACGTTTGAGAAATGGAAAAGTTTATATAAGTTGATTACAGAAAATAACAAATTTTGTATTACTAATAGGTTACCCCTCCAGTTTTCTCTGCCTTTACAACTGAGCCCTCGACTGCACCTCTAACCCCTCCACCCGAAACCCTACAGATGACAACCCCTCCTTCCCCTGAGGTCCCATTTGCACGTCTTCTGACATCGGAGCAGTATCCAGGGAGTGACACCTCTCGTAACTTGAGCACTGAGGGTACCCCAGTTCGCCGGTATGCAGTACCACCCCGTGTCCCACGAGATCACCAAGCCATGCAACCCCAAGTTGATTTCAGCCATCGTGTATCTTTCGAGCTCACACCCGAGGATGTGGCAAGGTGCCTCCAGAGGAAGAGCACGGTTGAGCCGGCACCAATACTAGTTGGTCCTGTACCACTGGTAGATGAAACCTACCATGATCTGCCAGAGAAGGTCAGGCACTCTTTGTCTCTTCCCACAAACAAAGACTTCAACTTTGCAAGTGCAGAAGTTGAAGTATATTCTGGTTCAGAAATAGAGACTCCTCGTAAGAGCTGGTCCTTCTTTCCTATGATACAACAGCCAGCCGGTGGTTAACTGATTGCTCTTTATGTTTTGATGTTTCTTAACAGTTTTGAGCTGAACCTTTTTGTTGTGTTTAGTGGTAAACTAGGTGCTCGCTAGGTGGTGATTCGCTCAGTTAATTACCCCGTTCTTTCTTTTTTTTCCTTTTGTTTTTTTTAGTGTGATATATCGTAATACTTGCGCATCATGATAATTTAACTTAATTTGTACAAATCATCAGACTGTATATAGGAAGGTGTTTTAGTTTAGTTTGGGAAAACTTGTCTCCTGAATTATGCTAATTTTCTTGTTAAGGACTTCATTCACAGTTTCATAATAATTGTTATTTTGTGATGGTTTATCCTCACTGCCAAATAGCCTGATTATGCTCATAGCAGGAATTTTTCATTAACCCATGTTGTAAAATATTTTTGCATCATGAAAATCCATCTCTGTTAGATAGCATAACTATTCAAATGTCTCTCTATATTTGTAACATTTCTGATGTTCATTGCTCATGCATGTGCTATAAGACATAAAATGATAAACCCACGTGGTCTCGATAACTCGTTCAGATTGTTATCGCTTATCAGTTATCAGTCTCTAACACTAAAAGAAAAAAAAAAAAAAAAAACAAAACAAAACATAGTATAATCAATATGATAGTTCTCCTACATATTCACTTATTGCTGAAAAGATTCTTAGCAAAATTAATTTAAAATTTTTTAAGTTCTGAAAATTAAATTATTTTACAACATTTTCTCTTATTATTTTAATTCACGAAATATTTACAGCACAGACTGGGTATGATAAAACATTATGTATTCGTCACGTAGATCAAGGTTAAAACATTATTAACATCCGTAACTATGAACCGTTTGATCGCATTATTAAGATTTCTATTATTATTGTATCAATTTTCAAATTTGTGTACAAATATCCATCCGTCCGCCTCAAAGCAGGCATTGTTATTATGCCACTGTATATCATTATTAATTTTGTGTTTGCTTCCTGACTGATTCGTTAATTGATTAAATGTTCGGATATTTAATAAATAGGAACAGATTTATTTCAACCTTACAAGTACCGGCACCAAAACGTAGAATTTTTTTGGGTAATTATGAAAATATTAGTGATAAAAGTAGTTCAGGAGTACGAATTTTTCGATTGAATGGTCAGAACGGTAGAAAATCTACAAGTACCGTGCAACAACTTTTTTTTGCGCCACGACAAATTTTCTAACTTACAACATTTTTTTTTTAAAATCAAGTGCACGGTATTACTTGTACAGTGAGAAGCAATCATCTTAAAATGTATTACAGAAATAATCTTGAATAAAAAATATTTACGATAGTGACTATATATAGTAAAATAATTTCAATTATAATCATTGAATGTATTTATTAATGCATTAATAAATAAATAAATTAATATATTTTATGATGGAGATAAATTTATGCATCAATACGTAACATTTTCTTAATGCAACGACAAATTTATTTTAAATTAAATTAATTAATTAAAAAATTTATGGTCATGAATGAAATATTTTTCTTTGCATAGTTATAACCGAGAATACCTTTTTATATATAGTCATAATAGAAATACCTTTTAAAGTTGAATTTGGTCCCGGAAAACTAATTGGGACACGGTAGATGTTCTACCGTGCGGAAAAAGTCGTTCTGGCTATTTGATCGAAAAATCTGTACTCCTTAGTTGTTTTTATCACTACAAATTTTATAATTACCAAAACAAAAAAAGCTCACCAAAACCGAACCATTTTCTTATATATGAAAATTTATTAAATAATTTGAAATAGAAAAGATTGGTTGTGAAGTTTGAAAAATGAAAAATATCGATATTTCTTTTTATTTTTAAATTAATGAATGAATTTCTATAAATTGAAAAAAATGGAAATCTGAACACCTAGCCCTTGTCACCTCTCAACATCGGAATAATTATTGCGATTGAGACTTGAGAGGTTATATTATTAATTAATCAAGTTGAACCTCGGATTCTGTTTTTTACGCAATTAAAGAATTAATTGATATGCATTATCATTACAAAATTAAGTATCTTATTTTATAACGAAAATAAATAAAAGGAAGCCTTAAAGTTTGTTTTGAAAAATTGAAACATTTGAATCTACGTGACAGAAAGGTTAATGATATAATCTTTCAAGAAAACTAAAATTTCCAAATTTTGAATTTTATAGAAAAGTTTTGTGGAAAACATAACATTTAAGTTAGGATAACATATGTATATATATCACAATTATATTTCTGTTTCTAATTAAGACAAGTATCAAATTTTACTTAATTTGAAATAGAAATTTGTTCATCATGATTCAAAATAAGTTAATTTCAATTTTCATCTGAGCGTATTTTTAAGTAAAGTTTATCATTTGAAAATATTTTGCAAAATTTAATGCAAAGATTTTCTTTGAATAAAATTAACCATCAATGTTATTACACATATGGCCAAATTTTGGTCAAAAGGACTTTGTTAAAATCAACAAACAAAACGATGAAATGTGAATCGAACAAGAGTGACATATGTCAAATAATAAAAATATCTATAATTCATTTAATATGAATGATAGAAAATGATAGGAGTATTATTTTGACACCCGATATAGATATGGATATATATTAGTATCATCATTTAAGTTAGACTTCTGGAGTATAATAGATTTTAAATGAATTTGCGTCATTTATATTGTCGAATTTTATTCGCAATAAAAGGAATTATGATGCAATTATAGTTACATATAAAATCTATGATAATAAGTTAAAGTACTACAACAAAAGATGATATATGTTTTAAATGTTCACTAAATGCAACTTGCTTAAATCATAAAATGATTTGAATCTATATTTGAATCTTTAAGAAATATGGGTATGTTGAAATAAAGTTAGACTCTGTAATAATCATAAATTATTAAAGATGTTCAAATTGAACATAAAGAATGTAAGTTGTCATTTAAATAAGTTCCTCAAAAGACATTATTACAAACCTACAGAACACGGATATGGAGTTTGTGGGGGGGAGATATGATAAATGATAAGATTTTAGATTTTAAAGAGAAGATTTTTTAAGATTAAAGATTTTAATAAAGTCGATAAATTAATATTCCAAAAAAGAAGACATGAATTAGAATAAATTCTGGGCCTTCGCTCGGCTTTTTTATTCTAATTCGAGTCAAGACCAATGAGAATATGATTTAGGACATTCGTTTTGATCATGTTCACCATCTGGTCAAAGTTATATATCGGAAGATAAATCTCGAGATTTTATTAAAGTCTATTAATCATTTTTTCTGAAAAGGGAGACATGAATTATAATAAATCATGGGTCTTCGCTCGACTTTTTATTGTAATTCAAGTCAAGACTAGTAAAAATATGATTTAGGACCTCCATTCTGATCATGTTCATAATCTAGTCAAGGTTATTTATCAAAATATAAATCTTGAGTCTATTAATCGTTTTTTTCGAAAAAAGGAGACATAAATTAGAATAAAATCTTGGGCCTTTGCTCGTTTTTATTCTAATTCGAGTAAAGACCAGTTATGATATGATTTAGAACCTTCGTTCAAATCATGTTCACAATCTGGTCAAGGTTGTATATCAAAAAATTAAATATTTTATCGATAGACAAATTTCACCTCAAATTAGAGACTCAATTAATGAGACAGACCCAAAACAAGCCCAAATAGATGCATTTCTTACAACAATGATTTTGGCTATAAGCCCATGGGTGTTTTGGAATAAGAAAATTTGTGTTGTTAAATGATGATTTAGTTAAAACACTCAGCAGTACATTAAACAACACATATGACCCAAAATTGACCCAAATAGACGTATTGCTTTTTGCAATAATATTGGTTGTAAGCCGGTGGGTATTTTGGAATAAGGTATTGTTGTGTTGTCTAATGATAATTTCTCTGTTGAGAAAATACTCAAAGAAATATTATGCAAGTGCAAAAAAATTTACTAGAGTAAGCGGAATGCAACTATAAAGTCATGTTTTTCAAATTTTTCTATAAAATATGACTAAAGAAATAGTTATATACTCTAGAAAGTTGATTAGTTATCTTATATACGGAAAATAAAACTACTTGATGATGATATTGAATATTTTCATCATTACCTTGAAGTATTAAAATCTGTTTTAGTACAAATGAAAATTTGAAACAATACGGAATTGAAATGGTAATGTTGAGAGAAATATAAAGTTAAATTTTGATGGTAAAATGCTTCATATATATGTTCATAGTTATAAAAAAATTCCTTAAAAGGATTAATGGCACCATGTTTAAAGTTTTGAATAGATATTAAGGATACAACTTAATAATTTTTCATAAAAGTTATGGGTTGAACAAAGAAAATAATATCTATATAATTAAAGAGTCTTAATAAAGTATTATCAAATTGTGATCTAATCAGACGCTGATAAATCAGATTATTAAAGTTCTGTGGAAGTAAAACATAAATACAAAATGTCTTAAAGGATAAGGATTAATGCCCCCGATCAAAATCAAAAGCAATAAAATCTAAGTATTTATATGTCTCATAAGCATTAAATATGTTGATATACGGTCATAAGGATATTATTTTATATAACGACATATTCAAGAAAATCCTTAGTATAAAGACATTTATAAGATCCTTTACGAGATCTTAAATGATTTATAGCAAATAAAAGATTAATACTCAAATATCAGATATTGGAAAAGTTTTTGGAGGTCTATAAATAGCACATACTACATATATCATGGCGCAACATTTTGGGTACTGTTCATTTCTACAGTGCAATGAATAGTGTTTTCAATGTTCATGCTACAGTAAAAACACTATTCATCATATTTTTAGAATTTCCCCTGTCGTGCACTGTTTACAGTACAGTGAATTTACTGTTCATCATATTTTTTTCCGAATTTTTTTTAAACATTATTATAATTTTATTATTACAATACGAAAATTTAAAATTTAACTTCTTCGCGCCGAGCGCGAGTCGAAACGCTAGTATATATATATAATTTATTTTAAAGCACTTGGTTTAGAAAAAATACTAAGGAAAAATAACATTGTTAAAATTACCTCCAGAATTACTAGAGAATCAAATACCATGTGGAGCAATATTGCACTGCACAACTTCAAAATCATCAATCATTTCGAGATTCGTGCTGCACAATTCTCGAGATAGATCAAATGGTCTCGAGACCGTGTAACAAGGTGTTGCTTGACATGTGACTTGAACTAAAATTATATTCTTATCATAGAAATAGACTATTGCGAAAACATTTGCACTTAGACCGTAAATGCAAACGGTTAAAATTATATTTTTCTGAACTCAAAATTTCGAAGTAACTTGCTTCATAAACTATACATATTAAGATATTGTAGAAAATAAAATTTAATGATTTAATTTTTTTTCCTTTTTTAATAACAGTCATGTTTAATATTAAAATAAATGACATTTTGAGAACTATTTTTTAATTATTTAAAAATACAATTCTAAAAAACACGAAATTTAATATTTTACGAGATTCCATTATGAAAATTTTATTGAGCAAATTAAATCAAAATTTCAGGCTCTAAAAAGTATAATTTAGATAAGTATGAACGTCTTCACAATAATATATCTCCTTACCATATAAAAAATATTTTAATTTATATGGAAAAGATAGTTATTGCCACTGTAACAAACATATTTTTCATTTTCGTACGTGGCAATAATATCTATTTGTCCTGCCATATAGACAAAACTTACGAAAACAACATTTGAGTTGCCGAAAATTGACAAATAAAGAAATGGCAACCACTTACAATTGTAGATATTTGGCTACGTATGAAAATGAAAAGATATTTTTATACTAAAGTGCTAATCCGTCTCCTGTTGTGGACACCAGTCATGATTGCGAACCTGGATATGCTGTAGCGCAGTAGTGCGCTACAGAAAATGGACGGTTCGGATCGATTGTTAATTTCGTGATCGAAAATTAGAGAGTCTTTTATATTTTGACATGAATTTTGATGCAATTTGTGAAAATCGAACGATTCAGATGCTGCGATACACCGTCTCGTGCAGCATCAGATCCCGTTCCATGATTGCGCTCTCACTCTCTCTCTACACTTGTCTAGACTAGTCGACTAATTATTCCTAGTTCTCTGTTTTTAGCACATGATTCTGTCTTTGTTTCCATTTCTCCAATTCTCTTCCCAATCAGTCGCGAGGCATCTTCCAACTCGCATCCAGATCTTGAATTGGGGTTAAATCTCGAGCATTTTGCCAATTTCCCTCTGTCTGATGATTAATTGAATCAATTAAAGCTACTTTTTAGTGCTCAATTAAGTGCCTAAAGGTATTCCCTTTTTGCCATTTTCCTTTCTTGTCTCTCCCTTTCATGCTTCCCCGATTTGATTTTCTTTGTTTAAGATCTGTTTTTTCTTTTAAAATTTGGGTCACTTTCATACATAGTTTGAGGGCCCCTCTTAGTTTGGATAAATTTCTACTGAGTGTACCCATATAAATGAAGATATATTAATTAGTATCTATTTGAGCTTAATTGTACAATCTCAGAAGAAAGACGAAAAAGCAAGTCATTGAATTCTCATCATGGCATTGTGATATCAGTTCTCTCTTTAGCTCCCGTTTTCAAATTTTTTTTCAAAGAGGCATTCTGTTCCATCCAACAGCTCCAATCAAAGTTTATAGCAATCTTACAAAAAATACCCATTGAATCATAGAAAAATGTTGGCCATGGAACCCATCTCCAAGGTGGTGCTTGGCTCGATTGCGTTCGGCTTTTTCTGGGTACTAGCCGTGTTCCCGGCAGTACCATTCCTTCCAATTGGCCGTACTGCCGGTTCCCTTCTCGGTGCAATGCTAATGGTAGTCCTTCGGGTGGTTTCGGCAGATGAAGCATATGATGCAATCAACCTTCAAATTCTTGGCCTTCTTTTCGGTACCATGGTAGTGTCAGTGTACCTTGAACGAGCCGATATGTTCAAGTACTTGGGTAAGCTTCTCTCTTGGAAAAGCCAGGGAGGAAAGGATCTTTTATGCCGAATTTGTGTGGTCTCTGCTGTGGCAAGTGCGCTTTTCACAAATGACACTTGTTGTGTTGTTCTAACTGAGTTCATTTTGAAAATTGCGAGGCAGAATAATCTACCTCCCAAGCCTTTCTTACTAGCCCTAGCTTCCAGTGCAAACATTGGGTCAGCCACTACCCCAATTGGTAACCCGCAAAATTTAGTCATAGCAGTGCAGAGTAAGATCCCTTTTGGTGATTTCCTTTTCGGCATTCTCCCTGCTATGCTGATTGGTATGGTTATAAATATGGGGATACTTTTGTGCTACTTTTGGGGAGATTTATCAGGGAAGTATCACTACATGGACATCGATGTATCTGCACAGCCTGAGGTTGTAGAAGAAGAAGATGTTACATGTCACCGGTTCTCGCCCGCGACAATGTCGCACCTCCCTACCTCTAGCTCAGGCTCTTTGATGGACTGCAGCCAGAACACACATGTAATATCAAACGGGCAGGAGGACACAAACGGCCATGTGTACAGCAGCCACGACAAATTCAACGAAGGGACAGGGATTGTGAGGAGGAATGTGAGGAGCGACAGTAAGGTAATGAATGGCACAAAGGAGACTTCTTTTCACCACTCACCAGATGAGGAGGTAGTAATGGAGAGGTGGCAGATGCTACTTTGGAATGGTTGTGTTTATGCTGTCACATTTTGTATGTTGATAGCACTCTGGTCAGGGTTGAACATGTCTTGGAGTGCGATAACAGCTGCTCTTGCACTTATAGTGCTCGATTTCAAGGATGCCGGCCCATGTCTTGAGAAGGTATTTTCTTTTTTTTTTTCTTTTTCAATCTGGGGATCCGATTTATGTTCAGATGGGGTTATCAGTGCTAGTACCTGCTTAAAACATACCAGTTTCTTCAACTCTGTTTATCCATTGCTATTTTGGAGTTTCCTTGATGCTCAAATAAAACAGAGAAGTGGGCTAAAGTGAAGCTTAATTGATGACATATCTCCTAAGGCCACATGGTAACTGTGAAAGTTTGTTTGGTCTCCAGCTCCATTTGTCACAGATTTGTAATGAAACTATCATTAGATAACTGTATCTGTTAGGTACCAATGTGATTTCCAGTATGACTTTTAACTTTTTGTCTCATTCTATATTATATTTTATAAATACGCATTTGTGTTCATTTTATCTTCGGAATCTGGCCAAAAGTTCCAATTAAACTGCCTATTACTACTGTTATATTGGCCTCATTTTTATAGCACCATTCCAATCAAATTAGCCTCTAGTCAGGTATTTTAGTATGGTACCTGAGAAATCTCACGTTGTCAACATCTTAGACCAGAAGATATGGAAATGAGATTGCATTAAACTCAACTTTAAGCATTTCAGAAAAGAATCTGGAGTTAAAAATTATAGAAAAGTAGAAATGTGAAATGCCAACTCCTGGATTTTAGGTTTCTTATGGGTTGTTGCTGTTCTTCTGTGGGATGTTTGTGACGGTAGATGGGTTCAACAAAACAGGTGTACCGAGCGCCTTCTGGGATTTCATGAAACCACATGCACAGATTGATACCTTCAGTGGGATGCTTGTCCTGGCTTTTGTAATACTCTTCCTCTCTAATGTTGCCTCCAACGTACCCACCGGTATGCTCTTTTTATTTAATAAAGTTCTTTTACACCAAATGAATAACATCTTAACATACAAAAAGTCGAATGCTGTTATCCTCGTACTAAACATAACCTTCTCAGTTCTCATAGATCTATTCTTTGTTTCTTTTGTTATTACTTATCATACTTAAGATGGACATTATGAACTCCTTAATGAAAAGTTTAACATTAGCTACTACTATTTAGTTATTCTTTTGAAGCAAAATAATTGCTATTATTATAACTTGCACGCATCAATCATGCTGATTTGGTAAAACCCACCTTATCATGTAAACTCAACTTTAGATTTATCTATGCCAGCCTAATAAATGCCAATTCTTTTGTTGTCTCACTCAACTCCAATCATTAATACCCCCAAAGACCCAAAAACCAAAGAAAATAAACCAATAAAATATTATCAAATTTCATTAGTTCTGGTATTGATTGGTAGCATCAACTCTAAACCCAAGCAACAATATTGTGGTACCATCCAGCAGAATAATAATAATCTTTGGAATTACTCGTTAGGTTAACAATCTCACTGTTGGTGCTTGTTGAATAAACACATAATTAAGTGCTTGTACGATAGTCATGATCAGGACAGTATGAATTTGGTACATTACACACTGAATAAAGTAAACCCCGATTTCTTTCTTTCATAACATGAAACATCTAATTCCTCAACAGTCCTGCTACTTGGTGCACAAGTGGCTGCATCAGCAGCAGAAATTTCTCCATCACAGGAGACCCGATCATGGCTATTTCTCGCATGGGTAAGCACTGTTGCTGGAAATCTCTCTCTCCTCGGATCTGCAGCAAACTTGATTGTGTGTGAACAGGCGCGACGGTCGGTGCACTACGGCTACAATCTCTCCTTCTTGAGTCACGTTGTTTTTGGTTTACCTTCCACTATTATCGTCACGATAATTGGTTTATTCCTCATCAGAACCAATTGATTACTTTAGTTCTTTTTTTAATGGTAAAAGCATTGTAAAAAGATGCATCTATGTGATTTGTGTACATCAATTCGTTATTTATTTTATTCTATATTGTGCCTATGAATTTCGAATCTGTAGTATTTTTCTGTGTAAATCTCCTTTTTTATCAGCTTAAGATCGGGAAGCAAATTTTTAATCAACAGAATAACGTTCTTCAATTTAAGTAGGGACCAGGAACAACTAAAAGGTCAACTTAAGTTCTCATCTAATTAACTTAGTTTTAAAATGAAAATGTCGGCTTCTCTCATTTGACTATGCATATATACGTGTATTAGTGTATACACGAATGGACTTATCTTCTAAGTAACATACCAGAGAGCCAGGATGTTGTTTGTAGTAAAAAACATTTCTGTTTCGGGATACACGATATATATAATCCGACTAACATACTAACGGTAGCAAAACAAAAAACGTTCTAACGGATGCTTATTTCGAATTTCAAATCAGAAACAATCGATCCACATCATTGAAATTATTGTCCATACTAAAACCTGCGTATGGACGAAATTTTACATTTTTCAATTTTTTTATTATTTTATCCGAGACGTTGAAGAATATGTTAAAATTGTATGATGGTTTGGGAAGCTAGAAAAAAGTTTTGATCTCTCTCAGATTGTAAGAATAAGTGTATGTAGTTTTCTTGAAGAGAGGAGAAATATATCAGCTCTTTAAATAACAAAATGGAGGAAGTCTGTTACCATCAATATTGATATATTGATAGGATATATTGATATATCGATATTTAAATTGATATGACATCGATATATCGATTTACTGTGACGGACCTCTCAAAACGTTCTCTCCTGACTTAGCTAAATTTAAGTCTGCTAAGCAGTGATATTGATATATTGATATGGTATATCGATATATCGATAAGCCAATCAATATGAAATGGATGCATCAATATGGCCATTTGACTTGTGACGGTCCTTTCTGATTTCTATACTTGGTCACATATATGTGACTATCCCATATATCGATATGCACTGTTTTGACTTGTTTCGACTTGATTTCAAAGACGATATTTCTAAAAATCAAAACCTAGAAATATAAAAAAATCTACCATATGCTTCCAAGAATCAAGTCTTAGTGCTCCAAGATGCTTCATCATGCATCGCTTTGTCATGTCTTGATTTTCCTTGCACGTATTGTGTACCTGCACACATTATCTCAACAAATACATGTTAGATTGCATTTGTTTTCCAAATTTTCAAACCAAGAAAGTTGCTTAGTACAACAAAAGCATCCCCAAGTTTACAAGCAATTATGAGCACTTTTAGAGCACAGAGACTCTGTAGTTCAAGCATTCTAATGTCATCCAGTGTGAGAGCTAGAGTTTGTATATGATAGCAATTGTTAATCATCTTGTAGTTATACATTGCAAGCTTTGTTGTGAGTTGCAAGTATTTTTGTTTGATCTAAAGATTCGATCCTTTGTTCCGTGGAGGAACCTTTTGTAAAACACTTTTAGTATAGTGTTTGATTTCGACCCAATGTCAAATCGGGGATACTGTGGTTGTATGCAAATATTGCCTAACCACATTATATCACGTGTCACTTGACTCTTTTTCTTGCTCTATCTTTATTTTTTCTTACAATTATTGAGTATTCTTGTTGCATCTTTTATTGTGTATTTGAATTGTAAGATTGTGTTATTGCTAAGTAGTTTAAGGTATTGTTGAATAATATACGCTTCCATATCGGAAATTGTTAATTCTACCTTAAGTCCCAATTTTTAGTAAGTGTTTCAGTTTCTAACACACACACACACACACACACACATACAAATGCTATTGTGCACTACAAAGTCATGATTAATTTTGGCATCACACTCAAATTTAAATTTTTTTTTGAAACAGTCGATCCAAACTGTCCAGTGTCATCTCCATATTGAAATCTCATTAGAGACCAAAATTTTCATTTTTCAAGAATTTTTTTTATTATTTTTAAGAGTGGTATGAAATTTGTTGATGTAATGATTTTTGGACAATCCAATATGGCTGATTTTTCACCCCTCTAAAAATAGTAAAAGAAATTCTAAAAAATGAAAATTTTGATTTATAGTAAGATTCCAATACGAAGATCACATTGAACTGTTTGAATCGACTGTTTGAATTGTAGATTTTAAAATTTGAGTGTGATGCCAAAACTAATTTTGACTTCGTAATGCACCAAAAAGTTTCTCTTCATCTCTCTCTCTACATATAAATATATATCATCTTTATATGAGATAGGCTAAAGTACTTCAAAAAGCACGAAAGAACATATAATTTAGACTCGTATTTCACAATCAAAAGTGCAAATGATCGTTTCAAATCATTGAAAATGTTGTCCATACCAGTATCTATTCAGAAATCAAAATTTTCATTTTCTGAAATTTTTTTACTATTTTATTTGATGGATAGAAAATCTATTAAATTGGAGGTCTATATATCGTCAGATTACTGAATTTTCTACATATTCGATATAATAGTAAAAAAATTCAAAAAAATAAAAAGTTGATTTCTAAGTAGATTTTAGTAATGATAATATTTCAATGGTTCGGATCGGTCATTTGCACTTTGTATTGTGAGATACGGGTCTAATGTATATGCTCTTTCGTGCATTATAAAGTGTTTTATCTATAATTAGTTAGGCTAAAATGCTTATAAAGTACAAAATAACATATACTTTAGAATCTTATCTCACATCTAAAGTGCAAATGACCAATCCTAACTGTTGAATATATTATCCATACTAAAATGTACTCGAAGACCAATTTTCAATATTTGGAACTTTTTGCTATTTTATCAGATAGATTGAAAGTTTGTTAAATTGGATATCTGCAAATCGTCATATTAAAGAATTTTCTATGCATCCGATAAAATAGTAAAAAAATCAAAAAATTGAAAATTTTGGTCTCCAAGTAGATTTTAGTATGGACAACATTTTCAACGATTTAGACCGGTTATTTTCTCTTTAAAATGTGAGATATAAGTCTAAATTATATATTGTTTTGTATTTCAGCATAACTCTCTCTACATATAAAATCGTGCTAAAATACTTTATAAAGTAGCAAATTGCATATACCTCAGACTTGTACCTTTAGATACAAAGTACAAATGATATATCCAGACTGTTGAAAATGTTCCTCATACTAAAATCTACTTGGAGATCAAATTTTATATTTTTGAAATCTTTTTACTATTTTATCGAACGGGAGGAAATGAAGTTGATCATTGGAGAATGTGAAGTAAGGTTTTCTTGGCGTTGCTCTCTCACTTTCCTAGTGGTCTTTTCTAGAAAGCACCCACAGGAGGAGAGTACTTTAAATTGGATGTTTGTAAATCGTTAGATTAATGAATTTTCAACCCATCCGTTAAAATAGTAAAAAATAAAAAATGTAAAATTTGATCTTCGAGTATATATTGGTATGGATGACATTTTCAATGGTCTGAATCCGCCATTTATACTTTGTATCTCGAGATACAAGTCTAAAGTGCTACTTTATAAAATATTTTTAGGACAAATATATATATATATATATATATATATATAGAGGAGGGATCCGTAGTCGCCAAACTTCCAACTCGCAACCGCTCCATAATAGCAAATGTAAATGACCGATCCGGACCGTTGAAAACATTCTCCATATTAATATAGACTTGGAAACCAAATTTTACATTTTTTTGATTTTTTTTTACTATTTTATCGGATGGATTGAAAATTTATTTATCTAACGATTTACAAACATCCAATTTTCAACCCTTCTGATAAAATAGTAAAAAAATTCAAAAAAATATAAAATTTGGTCTCCAAGTCTATATTAGTATGGAGAATATTTTCAATGGTCCAAATCGACGATTTACACTTGATATGATGGAGCGGTTGCGAGCGGCTACGAAATGGATGGCGGTTACGGATCCCTCCTCATATATATATATATATATATATATATATATATATATGTTGGGGTGCTCATGGAGTATCAAATCACTTGTGCTCCACACTTATATCTCTAATTTCAAAATTCAAATGACCGATCCAAGCCGTTGAACATCATCTACATATTGAAATTCCTTTGAAGATTGAATTTTATATATTTTAATATTTTTTTAGAAAGATGGAAAATCACTCATATTGGTTGGTCCAGAAATCGTTTGATGAGCCACTTCCCCACCTCTCTATAAAATAACAAAAAAAAATTCAAAAAATGTAGAGTTCACATCTCCAAGGAGATTTCAGTATGTAGATGTTCAACGATTTGAATCGACCGTTTAAACTTTGAAATTGAAAATGTGGATGTGAAGCACAAGCGATTTCGTGCTCTATAAAACACTCTAACCTATCTATAAAGATGGAAATGCTTGCATTTAAAATGTTGTAATTTATCATGAACTGGGTTTGTACATGCCACAAAGCAATGCAACACATTACTTAAGTTTACAAATAATGTTTGCTACGCCACAAATTTCATGATTGTCGGAGCCCAGGAAGATGTATCTTTAGCTCATAAAACTATGAAATTATGAGCAGGGGCGGGTTCAGAATTCTCGCCAGAGGTTCAAGATTTATGATTTTTTCTAAGGGTTCGAAATAATAGTTATTCCTAAAAAAATTATCTTATATAGTCATTGATATAAAAAATTTCAAATACATGATCATTTAAAAAAACATAATATATCTAACCATTTTTGAATTTTTTTTTTCGAAAAGAACTCCTGAATGTGACTCCGCCACTGACTATGAGTATAACGAATGATTGTATTAACGTGCTGGGTCGCTCAAGAAAATTTATCTAAGTATGTTTTTTCTACGGAGTAACATTTTTTTGCTCGAATAAAAACGAAATTTGTGTAGTAAAAAAAACGTTGTATATACAAAAAGTCGTTGATGCATGGTTTCAAAGTAAAAAAGGATAAATTTCTTTTTTTTTATTTATTATCCGTAGGTTTACAACACACACAAAAAAATTAGAAAATAAATTTGAAAAACTCTCCTAAAATTGCCTCTGTGGAGGCTTGAACTCCAGACCTCTCTCATTAAGATTTTTGTATCTTACCACTATACTAAATAAGCTTGACAAAAGGTAACTTTCCTACTAAACAAAACTTGGAAGATTTTTCTTGTAGTTAGCTACTCACGTATTAATAGGAATGTAAACCAAACGGATAATATTTGTTACGCCTTGAATTCGTATTTGAAAATTATTCATAAATTGAGGGGGAGAGCATAAAGTACATGTAGACCACACTTTTTTTTCGCTTTGCCACATTTTATCCCAAAAGATTTTCCTGGGAAGGTTTTTAGTTGTGTTGCACAAGTGCGGTGCGAGTATCGTATCAGATACGGTGCGGATGCGGCGATATTTTAATTTCAAAAAAACTTGAATAAAGGAGCGACTATATATAATAAATTTAAAATAAAGAATAAATAATATTATAAACAAATATATTTAAAAAACAAAAACAAACAAATAAATAACTCAGCCGCACCCGAGGAGCACCCAGTCGCACCCGAGACCCACCCAACCGCACTCAGCCGCATCTAAGACCGCACCCAACCAGTCAAACCTATTAAAATAATATAGTGCGCCACGTGAGGCACCCGATACGCACCGGTACCACACCGAAGCCGCACCCGCACTTGCACCCGATACGCATCCGATACCGATTCTTCTTGATACCGGAAGAACCGGGTAACATAGGTTTTTAGCGAGACGTTTGCTGATCCGACACTGTCAGCATCTCTCTGACAACCTCCACATGCCCTTTCTCTGCTGCAACACTTGTTGAGAAAAGACATCCTATATCTTAATTCAAGACAAACAAAAAAATTAATGATGAGAAATTGCTCCGTTTGATAATTAAAAAACAAAATGGTCACTGCTCTAAGATTAATGCATGCAATTTGATCCAGCAAAATAAAAGCCCATATTCCATTACTCTCTTTTAGAAAGATAGCTGAATGACTGGTTCACTGTAAATAATGAAAAATTATCTATATATAAATATAATTCTGTATAAGTTTCTTCAGATCAGTGCACCAAGGAAAATTAATTTGATTGTACCTGATCGTGAGTATTGTGCATGCATGAGCTGATTAGCACCTGATACAACCCTAAAAAAGGAACGATTAGTCGAGAAACATTTCTGGAGAGCCATTAATCGAGCTATTTAAGCTTTGAATTACATTTTTATTGTCGGAAGGAAATGAACATGCTGTGCCAGTTGAAGATTTGTGCAAATATGAACATGTGAGCATGTGAGCTTGAAGCAGAAGTGCTCAGGTTAACGACGTTCAGCCTTCTATCCGCGCTCAAACGCGTACAAAATCAACCGAGGTTCGGGACAAGTGGACACTGAAGGAAGTTCATTGGTGGAATTTTATGTCTACTCTTTAAAAACTTCAAAATTACATATTTTCTACTCAAAATTTGAGTATTACGTATTTCTCCTTTGAAATTAAAACTCACAAATTTATCCATTTTATTGTTTTTATATTAAAATTCATTTTCAATGTGTAAAATACTCATTTTATCCCTCACTAAAAGCATTAAAAATATAGTTTATTTAATAAAAAGTATTTTCCTATATTTGATCTGTTTCCGAAGACAAATAAGTCATTTGTACCTCTAACGTATACCTGGTGACATTTAGATGTGTTGTTGTGTATGTATCAAAAGTAGATAAATGAACAAGTTCGCTCTCGAAAATTGATCAAATATCAGACCGATATTTCATTAAACAAATAACATTTATTTACACATTTAATTAAGAGTAGATGGGTATTTAAATGTCATTGGATATATGTCAAGAATACAAGTGACTAATTTGCCTTCAGAAGTTGATCAATTATAAGACCGACATTTATCGTTAAATAAACTATATTTTATTATACTTTTAACGAAGTATAAAATGGATATTTTACACATATTGAATGAGTTTTAATATAAAAAACAATAAATTGATTAATTTTTGAATTTTTGAAGTTTCGAGTGGGAGATACGTAATATTCAAATTTAGAAGAAATATGTAATATGCCAGCCATTGACAAAAGGACCCTGTAAACCAAAATAAACTAATACCTGGTTGACTCAACATTTTCAAAACAAAATATTGCAGTTAATTAGTAGATAATTAAAATTTTAAAATGATATCAAGTAAAATGTACTCAGTGCACTATCCTTCATCAGCCCAATATGCCAAAAGACTATAGAAGTATTTTGGTAATAACTATATATATATAACTAGTGTTCCAAAATATGTCCGGCATTAATTTCCTTTATTTTCGTTCTAATAATGAAATAATTAATAGTAAAAAAACAGACATCCCATCTTCAACTATTTTTATTTCCCAAATAGACTTTCTAAATTTACTTCTCTAAAATGGTTACTACAGATAGAAATATCTATTAATTTTTATTCCCACATTACCACCCTTTGTTGCAGTTTAAATACAAACCCTAATTCCTAACTCATTACTCTACTGCATTAGATCTATCGTCTCTCTCCTCTCTCTTTTCTTTTTGTTTTCCGAAAGCTTCATAATTCATATAAGCATCTTTTCTGTGCCAACCATGGGTTTTGCAACTTATTTTGAAAGTTCACACAATAGCAAGGTAGAAAAAGGGAAAAATGAGAGGAATAGAAGACAAAAGAGACATTGGAAAAAATTACCAGATATGTATCACGGCCAACAAAAAGGTAACGTATGCTTCCTGAAAAATGTTATCTATGTACTTTTAATTACAAATTAAATCAACTAGTACGATGCGTAACCCCAAGCTTTTGTTTTATGGTATAATTAATTAAACTGTTACAACAGCTAGTAGATTAAAAAAAATGGATTAGTTAGATTATTGGAATTGTTGTGTGCAATTTTGTGTAAGGGGAGTAATTTACATTAGTATGCATAAAGATGTTTATCATATGGTTTTGTAATAATACAACAATAACACAAATTTTGATTTCCTTCACTCAAAAACTATCTGGGGTTAGCCATATTAAATTTTCTTTTTTGAAGTAGAATTAGTCATATTAAATTGAAATTCAGGTTTTTGTTTGTGTTGCAACCTGATCACTTTGAAGAAGTTAAATCAGTCTCAATTTAAACTTGATTGATTACTACAATAATTTTCTATTAAATACTAGAATTAAATTTCTTAATAAAGCTGGTTTTATTATTATTATTATTATTGTTCTTATTATTTCCACCTGTTTCCTTGGCCAATTAATATATTGATATGTCTATTTTAAGTGTAATAAAAGTGGCATTTGTATCACATAATTGTGAATTTTCTTTCATGTATAGGTCAGATGAATAGTTTTAGTTTAGGATGGTGGATAAGTGAGATTAATTGTTTTGGATGAAAATTTGTAATTATTAAAGTTAGTGACCTGATATTGAATATATATAGTCGGGAGTTAATATGTAGGTGGTTAAATACATGCTATGTATTTTGGCAGAGAGTAATACCATATTTGGAGAAGATTATAATCTAACTTTTAATATGGTTTTAAATTCCAATTTTACAAAACTGGCCAAACAAGTTCTAAATATATATAGAACTATCAAATGTTACATATGATTTAAAAGGAAGTTTTTATAACAATATTATCTTTACTACTAATAAAAGGAGATTGGAGTTTTTGACTCCAAACCTCTATTCACCTCTCAGATCAATACATAGCGTGAGATTTTCATTTCTTTCGATCATAACCGCTCAATTTTAGACTTTCAATCCTCTTAGACTTTCAATTCTCTTATCATAATAAAAACATGTAATATCTTCTCATGAAGACAAAATATTTTATGGGAGCTGATATATCGATACCTTTAGTGATACCACCATCGATACCAACATGACAGATCCAGTTGAATTCAGTTTGCATGCTGTTTTTTTTATGATGCATGTTGTTTTTTGTATTATGCATATTGTTTTTGTTATTATGCATATAATTGATCGGACGCTCCACTGAAAACGAATGTCGCTACGCTCACCGACGCGGATCGCTACGCTCATCGATGCGGACTGAACGAATCCAATTGCATTTATTTTGAAAAGTTGTTCTAGTTATTATGCATGTTGTTTTTGTTATTGTGCATGCTATTTTTTGTTATTATGCTTTAATAACATGCAAAATAATACAAATAACATGCATAATAACAAAAACATCATGCATAATAACATAAATCATAAGTATAACAAAAAACATAATGAACTTAGCATATAAATCATAAGTATTTGACTGTTATTCATGTTTTTAGATGCACAATAACAAAAATAAAATGCATAATAACGAAAACAATATGCATCATAAGTAAAACAAATTTTCATAATAAATCATAAATAGAACAAAAAACATATTGAACTTAGTATATAAATCATAAGTATTTAACTGTTATGCATGTTATTAGATGCACAATAACGAAAACAACATGCATAATAACGAAAACAATATGCATCATAAGTAAAACAAATTTTCGTCGGAACTCAACTGGACGTGTCCAGTTGGTATCGCTGATGGTATCGAAGTTGGGATCCGCGAAACATTTTCCATATTTTATAGCATTTATTATTGACATATATCTTGCTATCTATGATATTGCTATTTAAGATCTTTTGTGTAATTTTTGAAAGCATAGGTTAAATATTTATAACCATGCATTAATATAGCAATAAACCAACATATATTTTAAAAAAATAGACATTTGAGAAAGAAACTTGATCACATTTTAATTTTTTTTAAATTCCATTTTAAAATTTATGAATCGGAAATATAAAAAAATGTACATCAACATAATTAGTTCATTAGATATTAAATCTTGCATATACTTTATTATAAAAGACAAGAAATATATTGTAATATTATTTATTTCACCGCATCGCGTTGGCATCTTACTAGTATAATATAAATATATACTACATACTTCCCCAAATCAATTGATTAGAAGGTTTCGCATGGTCTGAAGTTGTTACAACAGTTTGGAATAATTTGTTAGAATCGCTTTGATAATTTCTTTTTATAATATTGAAAGTATGTATAAATGGTTCTTCTGTTTGCCTAGTATATGGAAAATATTGGTTGGGATCGATATCAGCTCTGTTACTCATTAAAATATCCTCTACATGAAACGCTCTTGCAGAATACATTTCTGTTAACATAAGGCTAAAAGCTAATCATCTCTTAATTTTTACTATTCACAGAAAAAACAGAAATGCACTGGGAGCAAAAATTCTGTCTAATTAATGGAGTTCGTTGGAAAAAGCTACTGGAGACGAAAAAGTGCCTGCATCTATACTCAGACATAACCGGTTGGGACGACTCAATCGGGAAGGAAGCGTTCGACAACGCAAAGGCCCGTTATTGGGCACAGATAAATGGGCTGCAGCGGCCAGAGATCCCCCTGCCCGACCCGGACATGGTCATTGACATCGTCGATCATGAAACCCCCCTGTCGAACCTCAAGCTATACGAGAACCTTCATGGTTCTCTTTCTGAAGACGAGGCCGACGTCAGTGTTGATGATTGGAGCGTTGACGGGTGGGGTGATGGAGGCGTGATTCTTTGGGACTTACATTATGCAAAAAAAGAAGAAGAGGTAGTTTTTGTTGACATCTCGACATGGTGGGGAGATAGTGGCGCAATTAAACCCACCGGCTGGGGAGACGACGAACCAATTAATCGCACAACATATGACGGTATTATACCAACAGGCTGGGGTGAGGCTGAAGAAGGGCTGAGAGAACCATGGAATGGTGGTGTTTATGATCTGATTTTTTAAATTTAGCATAGATTTAAGTTGGTAGCATAGATTTAAGAGAGGCAAATATATAAGATGTTTACATTTGTGGATTCAGCATAGATTTAGAAGCTTGTTTGTAACTATGGGAGTCTAAAGGTTTTGCTTAAGTATAGAAGTGGTGTGAATTATATATTTGAGAGCATAGGAGCTAGCATATGCAATATATGTTGTATGTACTAGTTGTTCCATTAAAGTTTTGTTTCTTTGTGATCTGTGCAAATGAATGCATGTGCTGGGGTTTCTAGTTCTACTGTGTTTGGGTTGGCTACTAGTCCTAATTCTAAATTGGTTTTGTGCACACATGATTTATGAGTTTCAGGTTTCTACTATGATCCTAATTCTAAATTGGGGAGAGGAGCTTAGATTAAACATTGATCTCTTGTTTTTTTATCAAAAAAAGAAAATAAATGATCTATTGTTGTTGCTCTGTTGTATCAGTGCTTCAACTATTTTTCTGAGTTAATGCAATGCTTGTTGCATGGACTCTATGGTGATGAATACAATTTTTGTGGCAATTTTTTTTTTCAAATTCAATATATGCATATATGTCCAGACAACAACATAATTTATGAAGTAATTACAGTCAAATATAATTACGACATAATTAGTTGCAAAAGTATGACGAGTAAGGCTGCGGTGTTTGGCCAAGCACAACGTCTCTCGTGCTTGAGCGATTTCAATTTCACAAATGGACGACTAAAATTTAGATTTATTATGCTCAATAATTTATTTATATCAAAATCTCCTCGGATACAAAAAAAGATCTATTTTTAGAGTTTTTAAGTATGTGTTTTGAGATTATTTTTAAGATGACTCCAAAATAGTAATAAAATAATCAATATTCACTACAGAAAAACAGGCCATTTGAGACCGTATCTGAGACCAGGCCCAATTTTGTAGCAGATTCTTTTCGGCTTAGAGATGTTGGGACGTCTGATCCGAGAAAAATAATTTGCGACAAAAAGTCGTCTCTTTCAGCCCAATCGCCGAAAGAATTTGGATCGCTAAAATTATTTTTCTTACTAAGCCCAATCGTCGAGTTACTCGTCTCTATCCCTCTCTGTCCTCCGCCACCTCCTCTCTCTACCACCTCCTCTCTCAGCCACCTCATCTTCAATCTCCATCCACCATCTCACCTTTCGCTCTTTCTGATCTGAATGTTTGAGAATGACGAATAAACCATCTCTGTCTCTCGATATCTCTATGTATCACTCTAATGGCGATTTCCTCTCCTCCTCTCATGGCTTGATCTCCTCCCTCTCTCAGATCCGATTAATCGGTCGCTCTAGGAGAGACTTCGCAAGCGCTGTAAGGATTTCAGTCCCTATCTCTCGCTTTCCCTTTTCAATTTATCATGTGTCGTGTATTTAGTTCTTCTGATTTCGTAAGCTTATGTAGGCATTTTACTTATGAAACAACTGCGATATTAAGATTCTTTTCCTTTTAGTTTTTTCTGAGATTTATCTTAGTTGAAGTCTTATAGGTTTGTCTTATATTGGATATGGCAATTTGTTGAATTTTGTTTGAATCAGTAAAATGAGTTCTGTAATAAAGTCTCCTCCCCCCATAGATTTTAGAGATTTATGCTCATAGTACTATCTGAATATATTTCGTACTTTTATTCTTTGGAGTAGCTTGATCTTCTTTTGTTAACATATTCCTTTACAACGTCAAATTTGATTTCCTTTTTAATATCTTTCTATCAAGTTTTATCTGTGCCATTTTGATTTCCTTTTTAATTGACATGAATCTTTGACAAGGCCTTCAATTTAATTTTGCGTTTTTTCTTTTCTTTTCTGCGATTAGTTTGATAAGTTCCAAATGGAGACAAAGAAGATGCTTAAACACGCAAAAGGAACTACGCTCGCATTTATTTTCAATGAAGGGGTCATTGTGGCCGCCGATTCTTGAGCCAGCATGGGAGGTTACATATGTAAGTGTATCAAGCCCCCAATTCAATGTTCCTCCTTAGTGCTGTAATTAAATCTCTGTTGTTTTCTTAAGCCTTAAGCAGGTTATAGTGTAGTAAATTCAGCCTCAGTTATCATATGTTTCTTCTAACCTATTTTTGTTTGCTCTTTGTACCTAGCTTCTCAATCTGTAAAGAAGATTATAGAGATAACCATTACATGCTTGGAACATGGCTGGTGGTGCTGCTGATTGTCAATTCTGGCACAGAAATCTTGGCATAAAGGTTAGATCTGTCTTTTACACATCTAATCTTG
The DNA here is from genome assembly GCA_964058865.1 of Eleocharis quinqueflora. Lineage (NCBI taxonomy): Eukaryota > Viridiplantae > Streptophyta > Magnoliopsida > Poales > Cyperaceae > Eleocharis > Eleocharis quinqueflora. The sequence goes on from CAXKVX010002248.1 coordinate 39,059, forward strand.
GTATTACATGATTACTTATTTATTTTTTTAAGACTGCTGAGCTATATTACATGATTACTATATAACTTGGTACCAAGCTAAGCTTGAGGGAATGAACTGAGACACCTCGATATCTATCATGAATGAATGATCTATTTCTGTTTAGCTTGGTACAAGTGTACAACTATAAGCTGCTGAATTCATAATTAAAACCCTACAAGTCTGTCATTTTCTCATTTTGGTCTGAACAGGAGAGAACGAAATAAACAGAGACATGGGTCTCTAATGCCTAGGTGGCAATGAATGGATTCACATGGAGGACAACATCACAAAGGGCTTTTGCACTTTTAGTTTTTTGTTCTAGGTCATTTTTGGGTGTGTACTGTACACTCTTAGTTGCCAGCCACATCATACCCTGCTAGGTTGCATGAGAGTCGTTATAGGAGAAAAAAAGAGGAAATATAGTGATGATGTATCAGTAACTGGGGCCACCTCCTTAGTTGTGCAATGCATGGAAGGTGGGGCATGCATCCCTCTCTCCTAAGTCCTAAAGGCTTCTTTTGGATAGATGTATCAGATAGAGCTAGAAAATTAATGACATCTCAGTTTATTAATGACATTATTTATTGTTAGCTTACTTTTTCAGATAATAACATTTGGTCTACTTGGCCTTTTTTAGTATATACTGCAAGCACATGCAATCATTATGTTATCTTAATCTAATTTAATCTCTTGGGCCATGTTTGGTTGTGGAGTAAGAGGTGGATTAACTCTCTTACTCCACACTTAATCCACCAAACATGGAGTAAAATTGATGGAGTAAGTTGGAGTAAAATTAAATTTAATTCGGAGTAAGTTATTCCACCTCTTTAGGTGGATTAGCTTAATCCACCAAACATGATTAACTTACTCCACCTTAACTTGAAATAAGTAATTTAATCCGGATTAAACTTACTCCACAACCAAACACAGCCTTGACGACTAAGCAGATATGTCTACTTGGGCCTGTTTGACAACGAAGTTGAAGCAGCAAGGTATCATTTCTTTGTACATCCTAAAAAACAAAACATCAACCAATGCTTTATTTATTTTGTTGTAAATCTGGATCCTTTGAGCTTATAAGTACCAAAAACAGAACAAATTTGGTCAGTTAGTCATCTTGCTTGTTTAAGTTAGTTGTTAGTTAGTAACACCCAATTATTCACTACTGAAACATCACCCACACCCACTTCACTATCCAATAGCTGTCAGTTAGTCAACAAGTTAATTATATTGGTTCCCACTAGTAGTTTGTCATTTATTCTGGTAATAGATGCAAATGATCAAGTTAGTTCTTGAACTTTCATTTGCACCAACATATTCTAGTTTCTGGTAATAGATGCAAATGATCTAATAACATGAAACTGAATCGGTTATTGCTGATTTAATAGGCTTGCCATGTAGAATAACAAAGGATGCAAGTTTTGTACTTTTGACCCTCCAGGTGTTTTTCTGCTTGTGGATGTTGAGCGGAAGATTCCAAGTAGCTGTTTTGATTCAAATTTGTGTTTTTCCATCTAAACGAGAATCTGTACTCAATAGTAGATTGGTATTCTCATGTATGTAGTTGTTTTTAATTTGCCATATGTATTTTGAAATTTGAAATATAAACTCAATAGTAGATTGGGTTTAATTTCTAACCTACCCCAATTTATTTGGGAATAAATGATTTGTTGTTGTTAAACTCAATAGTAGATTGGTATTTTCATATATATAGTGGATTGTAATCTGGATTATGTATTTTGAAATTTTAGCAAAAATCAATCATGGTTAGTCCATGTGATAATTTGTGATATGCCAGCCAGTATTAATAAATGGATGTTTTATGTTTTATTGCAATATTATGCAATAATATGGAAGAAACTAGTCAAACAAATGAACCAAACTTTACAGTCCTTCTGCGACCAGAAAAATATCATCTGCGACCGGAAAAATCATCTGCGACCGAAAAAATCTTCTGCGATCGGAAAATATCATCAGTGCAAATGCTCTCTGTGACAGGAAAATTTGGTCGCACAAAACCAACACTTGCGACCGGATGATGTCATCTGCGACCGTGATGACGTCATCACGACACATCTGCGAGGCCCGAGGTGCGACCGGCGCTCATCGCAACAGACTTTCTGCGACCGAATTTGAACTTATTGCGACCATATTTCCTGTCGCAGATGGTGTATTTGGCTGTAGTGATTTATGCATAAAAGTAGCACTTCAAACATCTGAAACACAACTTAAAAACTAAAAATAATTTTCTTTTATGTATCCTACGAGATTTGATATAAAAAAATTATTGTGCATGATAAATCAAAATTTTAGCTATTCCTTTGTGAGATTTGACGGCCAAACACAAGAGGCATTGTGCTTGTCCAAGCATTATAGCTTTACTCGGTTATAAGCCTAGTAATTTTTTTTGTTAACTAACCATACACAAGTCATGATTTTAAGTGGTAAAGAAGCTTTTAAATTTTAGATTTTTAGGTGAAATTTCACGTATATCCTTCAAAAGCTTCAAAATTACATATTTTCCCCTCTAAATTTAGATATTACGTGCTTCCCCTTCGAGATTTCAAAAACACAAATTTACTCATTTTATTATTTTTAATATTAAAACTCATTTTTAAATGTGAAAAATACCTATTTTACCCTTTATTAAATGCATTAAAAAAATGTAGCTTGTTTAATGAAAAATGCCGGTCTTATATTTGATTGGTTTTTAGGGCATATTAGTCATTTTGTACTCCTGACATATATCTGATGACATGTAAGTATATTGTTGTGTATGTATCAAAAGTAGATAAATGAACAGTTTGCTCTTGAAAATCGATAATATCAAGCTGATATTTATATTAAACGAGCAACATTTATTTACATTATTAATAAGAGTAAAAGAGGTGTGTTTTAATGTCACTGGTATACATCGAAACTACAAAGTGACTAATTGTCCTCAGAAACCGATCAAATATAAGACCGATATTTTTTATTAAACAAGCTACAATTTTAAATGCTTTTAATGAAGGATAAAATAGGTATTTTACACATTTAAAATGAGTTTTAATATAAAAAATAATAAAATGAGTAAATTTGTGAGTTTTTAAGATTTTGAAGAAAAATACATAATATTCAAATTCAGAGGAAGAAATACGTAATTTTTTTATGTTGATTAACTAAACTATATAAATATAATACATAACAAAGAAAAAGAATGTTGGACCATTGAGCAAGTTAACATAAGAAGATATGCAACCAATTAACATATAGCAGTAAAAGAACAATTTATATACTATATTTACAACACAAAATCTTCAAAATAAAACTTCAACAACAGTTAATAAAAAAAATTCAAAAGCAAGTAAGAAACAAATTAAATAGACTCATAGATAACTAACTCAACCCCAGCTAACAAAAACCAAAAGCAACTAGTAAATGAATTAGCCAAAACATCCATCACTCCTTAAATATTCAATTGGGTTTCATGTCTAGCCTACCAAACTTGTTTGGAACTGAAGGTTTTCTTGTTGTTGTTTATCCATCACTTTTCAATGCTGCACCATATGCACAAGGCCTGACATTTGCCTGTTCATTACTTCATGTGGCCGCTTTCGTTCCTACACCATGCATTGCTATGGAATTCTCTATTTTCATGATGTTCCTGCAAATGGTGCAAGAAATAAGTGTTAGTCAAAATAAACTTTCTAACACTCTTATATTAAATAACTTCATCTCACATCTCAACATACACAAGTTACATGCTATTATATAAGATTGACAGTTCTTATGCGATCAAAAACTTCACAAAATACAGTAACATAAAACTCCAAACCATTAGTGTGAGAGATTTCTACTGGCTACAATTCAAAATTGACAACAAAAAGAAAAAAAAGAATTGGTGCTTATATACTTGCTGGTGATGGAACTTATGAACTCAGAAACACACTACTGAACAGATTCCTTGGCGTCCTTGGCAATCTTGCAATTTGCACTATCCTCCTAATATTCTCTATAGGGAGGAACCGATCCTGCTCCCTGGCGCCGCTGGCACTGCATCCTCCACTAGCTTGGTCGCCAGAGTGGCCGCCCTCCGGTCACAAGGGTGGCGCTGAATCATTCTCCATGAAAACAACCTTGAATAGACGATGGCTGTAGTAAGACCTGCTAAATAAACAATAACTATAAATGTTTCACTTAAATAGTTCACTAACTACAAACTTCTAGTGATTAATATTGGAAAATTACCATAGAAAAATCTAAATAAAAAGGCAAGCAAGACAAAAAAAAACGTTACTAGAAACTACAAACAGAAGTGTATTGGAAAATAACTACAATGGCATCTGTCCATAATTGAAATGTTAAGAGAAATGGTTAAAAAAATACAGTGAATCTAAATAAAAAGTATAATTTTTTTGTTCAAAAGAGTGGAAATGAAATGAGTGGGTAACATGACGCCATCTCTCCACAAAAGTGCCCAATTTTGTGGGTAACATGACAGTTTTTCAAAGCATACTTTTCATAAATGAATTTTGTGGAAAATAGGGTGGGATTTACAATCAGTTCCTTTAGATGAAATTACAAATATCAAAGGAGACTACTACCAAAAGATAAAGAAAAAATAAAGGCATTCTCAGCTAGAACATAGAAAACAAATTGGAAAACCGAAGAGAGTGATCCAAACATGGTGTAAATCTATATAGCAATTGTGATTAGAGGTGCACAAAATACTCGTGACTCGTGACTCGCTCGTGTTCGGCTCGCTAACAACTCGTTCGTTAACATCTCGAGTGTTAACGAGCCGATCTTGAGCTGTGACAAGCTTGGCTCGTTTAAGTATCGAGACCTTAACGAGTTAATCTGAACCGTCGAATTGGTTACCACCATATTGTCTTTGTTTTTTTATATATGAATTTGTGCAACAAAATTTAATATCTTTTATACTATTCGCAATTAAAAAAAACTGACTTGGGACATTATAATGCTTCAACATATTAATTCTCTTCAATTTATTTTTCTAAAAGAATGTCCTCTTGAATTTATGGAATTTTCTAAATTATTTATATAAAAACGTCAAATTTCACGATAAGATATCATAATTTGTTTTTATGTCATCTATAATTTGTTAATTATCTTTTCTTAGATGCCTTGCACTCTACATAGTTGTACCAGAGTTTTTCTTTGATTATTCACTTATAATTTGAGGTTACTTTTATTATTTTTATTATGGATTCACTGATTCACTCTATGTAGTATTTTAGACTAATTTACTATAGAACAAAATTAACTTAATTACATCATTATCAGTGACAAAACAACTTATACATTTATTGATAAATATCAATAATTGTAATTGATTTATATTTAATATTTTTGTGCATAACATACATCTTCTCCGTTCTTTGAAACGCCTTCTATATTTTTTGAAGGTATCCTATCAAGCACTCTACATGCTTTGATCTAAAGTATACTAGAATGAGATCCAAATACATTTAATTTGGTGATATATCATCAATACTATAAATAAGTTTGTTCAGTTGGCTTGTTCAATTTTTCTGACACTCGGACACGTCATTTTGCAATTCAATTTGCATTGTCCGTGTGTCTAGGTTATCGGACACTCGGACACGTCATTTTGCAATTCAATTTGCATTGTCCGTGTGTCTAGGTTATCGGACACACGACACGTCATTAATTTCACGCCATTAATTTCGGTTTAAATCATTAATAACATTAATTTTACGTCATTAATGTTCACGTCTTCCTCATTTCATAAAATCATCATGCTTTAAAAAAACTTAAGAAATATGTATTATATTTATTGTTATATAACTTTAATTTCAGTGAAATAATGTTATTTAAAAAAAATTAAAGTTAGTATAATTGTACTGTTTATTTTTCTAATACAAAATATTTTTTCTTCAAAAAAATAAGAAGTGGTGGTACGTCGCAATGTAATTTCTAGTAGTAATAGTAATATAATATTCACGAATATGTATGACGTATTTATGAATTATTTGTTTTTTCTGAACAAGCAAACAAATTGAAAAATTGTCATTATTTTCTCAATTTATCCAATTATTCCAAATTATACAAATTTTATAAACTATTTGGGAATAAAGGCTTTGTTGTTGTACAAATTTTATAAACTAAAACTGAATATTACATGAAATATTATTTGATTATGGGAACACTTTGCTATTTAAACTTCAAAAAAATTATTCTTTCATCTATACATACATAAAACAAATCTAGTTAGGGACGCTGATACAGTGTTCTTGTTCTGCCTCCATTTCCTCTACTTTCATTTATGCGTGGATCCTACAGGCTACAGCGACATTGACAACATATTTAAACATTAGAGGACCTCTTTTTTGGGGCATTGATTACATATATATTTTTAAATGAATTTTTTTATTTTGAGGGCAGAAGTGGGGGCACGTATATTTATCCATCTAGGATTCGTTTGACACTCTTGGTTTAGTGAAATAGAGTGCTATTTTATTCCAAGCAAGTGCCAAACAACCCTTTAGATTTTCAAAATAGTGCAACAATTTGTTATTCCACTAAACCGACCAATAAGTGATTTAGCAATTGTAGAATAGCAATTAGTACTTGATTGCATTGTATTATATATAGTAATTAATAATATTTTATTATATTATATCTTATTTATTATTTAATTTTATTATTTCTGAATATAACACATATTATAACGTTATTATTTTGTTATTAATATTTCATCATCATTATTATTATTATTACTATTATTTATTATTATTATTATTATTTTATTATTATATATCATAATAATAATTATTTTTTATTATTTATTATAATTATTAATATTATTATTTTATTAGTATTATAATATTTCATGATTATTTTATTATTTGTTATTATTATTATTTTATAGTATTAATATTTCATCATTATTATTTTTATTATTTTTATTAGTATTATAATATTTAATCATTATTATTTTATTATTATTTATGATTATTATTATTATTTCATTATTATGTATTATTATTATTTTATTATTATTTCTATTTATTATTATTCTATTTGTATTATAATATTTCGTCATTATTACTTTTATTTTATTATTTATTATTATTTTTTATTAGTATTATAATATTTCATCATTATTATTATTTCATTATTATTTCTGATTATTATTTATTATTCTTATTTATTATTATTATTATTATTTTATTGTTATTTATGATGATTATTATTTATTATCATTATTATTAATTTATTATTATTTATGATGATTATCATTATTATTATTATTATTTATTATTATGCTTATTTATTATTATTTTTAGTATTATAATATTTCATCATTATATTATTATCATTATTATCATAATTATCAATACTTCTACTATTTCAAATGACAAGTACCAAACAAAACTGAATTCTCAAGAATAATTAAAAATATCACTTTTCTACTACTATTTCAAATTGACACTATTTTGAAAACTATTTTATTTTTATCATTATTCTAGTGTTATTCTTTAATTTGACAAACGAATTCTAATCAATAACTACGTATATATTTTTAAATGAAAAAAATTAAATTTGAACCTCATCAAACTAGGGCTGCAAGAAAAATTCGTAGTTCGTAATTCGTTCGAGTTCGATTCGAGAAAAGTTCGAATTAGTTCATTCGATTTTAGTTCGAAATTAATTTCAAATCAAATCAAACTAGTTCGAAATGATTTTGAATCAAACTCAAACTAGGGTCGATTCGTTCGAAACTGTTCGTAAACTAAAACAGTTTGAATCTTGAGTGATCTGAATCGTCAGATGATATCAAGACTATTGATATATATGTAGTCCGTGCTACGAGTTCGTTCGAAATATATCAAATCAAACTCATGCTTGACATAGTTCGTTCGAATATTGTTCGCAGACTATATAATTCGAATGTTATTTATATTTTCTCTCCCTTTCTCAACTACATTATCTACTTTATTTTTATTTTCATTAGAGATAGTTAGTTCATGTATTTTTAATGTTAGCATCATCATCTTCATTTAGATACTCTCTAGTTAGTTCACATGCACTATCTTTATTGCCAACATCATACTCTTCATCCTCTTCAATTAGATAATACTCCTCATCTTCGTCATCTGCTTTTACTACTTTTCGATTCAACAGCAAAAAATCTGTAGTTCGTAATTAGTTCGAGTTCGATTCGAATCAGTATCAAATCTAACTCAAACTTCACACAGTTCGTTCGAAACTTGTTCTATTTCAAATCAAACTAGTTCGAAATTGATTTCAAATCAAACTCAAACACAAGCCAGTTCGTTTGAGTTCGATTCGTTTGCAGCCCTACATCAAACTATTTCGAATTCCTTTAGTCACCCATATAACTCGCAAACAGCAAAGCTCCATAGTCCATAGTGTTTCAAAAAAATTCGGGCGGGTCTACCCGCCCGTGCCCGGATCCGATTCGACCCGACCCGACCCGTGGATCCCGAATTCACGGATCTAGCACGGGTAGAGTTGGCCCCAAACCCTCCAAACCCGTGTATACCCGTGCCCGACCCGTGGATCCGTACAAAAATTCAAAAAAATACAAAAAATACAAAAAAAAATAAAAAAATTCAAAAAAATTCAGAAAAATTCAATATATATATATATATATATTAAAATAATGTACAGTTTTAAATTCAAAAATTCGAAAAAATTCAAAAAATTCGAAAATTTGACCGGATCCGACCCGCCCGAACCCTATCTGCCCGGGTTTATCACGGATCGGATTGAAAGTTTTGAGTTCGAACCCGTGCATATCCGTCTCGCCGTACCCGTGGATCCGTCGTACCCGTGGATCCGTGGATCCGTGAATCCGGATGGATCGGATACACCGACCCTTCCCGTTATTAAAACACTAATATTAGTCCATACAGATGGAATCGATGACCGCAAGCTATAGTTCTCTTCCCCTTGTTTTCCGCAACTTTCTCCACTAAATTTAACTCCGACTTTAGGGACTCTCTCTGTATGAATAGATATATCACGGGTCAAATAAGCGATTGAAATATGGAATTATTGATTCTAAATTTCTCAGGAGAAGTCTTATTTGTAACTCGTTACATCTTTATCTACAAAGATACATTAGCAGGGAACCACCAACAGTGCCGTCTTTGTACCTTCCCTTGCTTCCTTTCTTGTCGATTTTACCTTCCCAATTGGTGGATGCCTGAAAGTCTGAATTGCTGAAACAAACCACTTACTAGAATTAACCAAAATTTTCATTCAAATCAGTTTCTAAGCAAATCCTAATCCAAATTCTAATTCTCTTTTATAAACCTCTCTCTATCCCTCTCCAGTCTCTTCTTCTCTGCTCCTCCCCACTCCCGCTCCTCTACTCGTTTTTCTGTTACTTACATACATTATACATACATACAATAGATTTCCAATTCCCAATCCCCAATCCCCAATCCAACCATAGCACCGCATGGCAAGCAAGGAACCACCACCAGATTCGGAGGAGGAGCAGTATGTGCTGCGTTCCGGCGTTCGGGCAGGTCTCAAGCGCGAGTTCGCCTTCGCCATGCGCGCTCAATCCGAGATCTCCTCTCTTTTCGGTCGAACAAGGAGGTCTTCTCAATCAGCTAAGAAACCGAAGGTATGTGAAACTCCTTTCTCCAGTCGGTCTCAGCCTTTGGATCCAGTTCCTGTTCCTTCCTCTCCTCCTGTTGAGGTGAATGTACCTAGTTCTATGGATAGTCTAGATGTAGGGGGGATAAAATCAGGGGATGGAAATGAGAATAAAGAGAATTTGGCTGAATGTGGGGCTGAAATGGAGCTTCCAGTTTCCGTGGTTCACCCGGCTCCTACTCAGAACGGCGAGGCTCGTGCATGTGCAACAACAGACGGCAGAAAAGAAGCTTCTGGTGGGCTAATGGCTGGGCCTCAAAGCGAAACCCCCATCATTTACTTGAGGAGGAAGAATTTGAAGACTGTTTTTGTGGTAAAAAAGAGTGACGTGGCAAACATGGAGGATGTGTCCAAACCAATGGAGGAACAGTTGCAACCGAAGTCTCCAGTATCTAATGAAAAGCCAGCCATGAGGTTAGCCGGATCAGCTTTAATGCGAACTTCTGAAGAAAATGGTTCAGAGGGGGCAGCTTCTGATGTGTCCAAGGATTTGAAGACTGTTTTTGTGGTAAAACAGAGTGACTTAGCAAAAATGGAGGGTGTGTCCCAGCCAATGGAGGAACAGTTGCAACTGGATTCTCCAGTATCTATTGACAAGCCAGCTATAAGATTAGCTGGACCAGTTTTGATACAAACTTCCGAAGAGAATGGTTTGGAGGAGGCAGCTTCTAATGTGGTGCATGCTGAAGTGGCTCACCAAGAACAAGTGCTGGATGGTCTTGAGGGGACAGTTTCTGATGCTGTGCATGCTGACGTGGCACACCAAGGACAAGTGCTGGATGGTCCGGAGGGGGCAGTTTCTGATGCGGTGCATGCTGACGTGGCACACCAAGAACAAGTGCTGGATGGTCCGGAGGTGGCAGCTTCTGATGTGGTGCATGCTGACGTGGCACACCAAGAACAAGTTCTGGGAAGGCGGTTCACGAGGTCATTGCTGAAGGATCAGGTAGGTTGTTCGAGTAGCAAGGTGTCGACAAATGTAGTATGTGCAGGTGGGGTTCCTTCTCACAAGAATAATATGGAGATTAAGATGTCAAAAAAAATCTCAGTAAACAAGGTGCCTAGCACCGTGAAAGATCTGCTTGGTACAGGCTTGCTTGAGGGTCTGGTAGTGGAATACAAATTCCCAAATGGAAGGGTATGATAATCTTGTTTTAATCTGGCAATTTAGATTATTTTTTTTCTGCTTATTGTTCTTTCTTGTATTATTATGTGACATTGTACCAGTGAAAAGTTGTTTTGGCAAAATTAGCAGAACAGCTTGTTACAAATTCAATCTAGCCTTTATTTTCTAGGCCCTTTGGCTAGAACACAAATTCTTAAGTGCTTTATAAGCCTCCAATAGTCTGCAACTGGTATTTTTCATTTATCGTTAAATAGTGCCTGTATGTTCTTGCCTAGGTCAGTGACTCGTATAGTATTGCAGTAGCTCACTTCTTATTTTTGCAAGTACAGTTTCAATTGAAAATGACAATCCATTATTCCATTTTGATATTTTGCATCTAGTAACTAATTTTTGAAGTACTTGTCACTAGAAATTGTTATGTGGTAGTTGTCAGTAAGAAATAGTCGTAAAATTTCCATGTGTCAGACACACTCCTGTAGTATTGAATCATGTTGCCTTCTCATTCAAAGAAAATTTAATTAGCCTGATATTGCTATAACCTTAATTAGTGCTGTAACCTTGATTTGCACATGAAGGAAATTACTATAAATAATCCTTAAATTAACACTTAGCAAACATCTCACTAACTGATCACTACTGCACTCTTCTGCCCCCACTGACTTCTGGTCCAACACTGTAGAGCCTGAAAAAAGTTACCGAAACAGTGGATTTTGCTTGGTTGGAGAAGGCAGTCATATGGTTAACTTTGTGCCAGGATTGATATTTTGTGAAATTTATCAAGAAACCATTTGGTAATTGAGGATGCTTACTTAATAGGACTTCAAGAATTCTAAACATCTTACTTTTAGGCTTATTACTATGTGAAACTTCAATCAATAGTTCGATCATTTAAATTTTTAGATGATGAATGCTTCCATCTTGGTTCCCAATTAGACTGGGTTTGTCTTAATTTAGGGAAATTTTAGTAATAAAATTAATTAGACTGGGTTTGTCTTAATTAGACTGGGTTCCCAATTAGACTGGGTTTGTCTTAATATGCTTCCATCTTCGAAGTTTTTCTTTTTAAAATTGTTCTCTGTTGCCATCTGATAATCGATCAAATAAAAGTTGGTTGTTTTCTCATACTTTCTGATCTATTGGTATTACTAAGTTCTGTTGGTTTGTGCATTTCATACAGATAAACGGTATTAATTTCATACATGACATACACACTGGGAATAAGATCTGTAATATTCTTTTGATTTCATGCATGATAATCCCTGCACCAAACTGACTATGATCATAATTGCTATTTGTTTCAGTTACCGGTACTCCGTGGAATTATCAAGGGCACAAAAATCCTGTGCTCGTGCACTAATTGCCAGGGTAGCAAGGTATCTTCTTCCTCCAGATATCCATTAATATGCACTATAATTGCCAATAACTAAAACTTAGCATAATAAATAAGCTTGACAGGTACTGACTGTATATATGTCAGGTACTGCCCCCCTGTATGCTAGTACACCTCCTGTTGTGCTTCATTTGGTATAGCTGTCTCACATATATAATCTGTAGAATGTTTGGCCGTATGCACTGTTATTAGTACTGGTAGGGATCTATATTATAAACCCATTTAATTTTTCAAAATGTCACATGCACCTGTGCAAAACAAGAATTGTCAAAATATCACGTGAAAACATAGGTAAAACAGATGTACCTATTTCACCTGTCAACTCATCTTTAAATCTTTTTTTTTCAATTTGCTAGAAAAGATATGTAATCCTTCTTATATTGTACTGCTGTGAAAAATGCATATAGAAAGACATTTGAGATTTTGGGTATTGTCAATAAGGAGGGAGAGCTGTATTGTATGGCATGTGGATTTTGTACATCATCACATATGTTAAAGAGCACATCATCAGATATCACCCTACTAGTTCAGATTTGAAACCTGTCCAGAACTAAATCGCATCCATGACTTTTGCCCACCATCACATATGTTAACAGAACCTGTTTGTCTTAACCTGGTATGGCATGTGGATTTTGTACTTGCATACAACACCTACTTCTGATTGCTGATGGTGACATGTGTTATTTCAGGCCGTCTCTCCCCTCGACTTCGAGTTGCATGCGAATAGCATGAAGAAGCACCCTTCCAGGTATATCTACTTGGAAAATGGTAATAACCTTCGTGATGTTATGAAAGCATGCACCGAAGTTCCTCTTGATATGCTGGAATCCGCCATCCAAGAAGCAGTTGGGACAGCACAGGAGGCCTCAACTTGTACAAACTGCAAAGGTGCAATTTCATACCGTTCTAACCTTCTATTGGTACTGCACCTTACTAGCTTTCCACCAGAATGGTTTCCTACCACCAAAATTGGTTATTTAAATGTTTTATTAAGCAAAAATAATGTGCTCCATGTTGCAAAGCCTCTTGAAAGTGAAAAACCATAAAAATATGTTCCTTTCTGTGGCTGAATACTAAAACATACAATTTAATTTTGTTGAGTAAGGTTTAGACTTAAGAGAATGGAGATTGAACAATGTGTTTGTTGTATGATGTGATGTGGCTTTGCTTTTCATTTAAAAATGAATGGATTCAAGAGAATGGTGAGACATAAAAACATGTCCAACATATCATAAGTTAGTAAATATTGTTATTAAAAAAAAGTTTGTTATGTTGTGCTCAAAAGTAGGTTAAAGGATAAGGAAGCATATTGAATACAGTACATATATTGGCATGTAATCTGCTTCATGTTTCATAAAAAAACATAACATTTTTTGACTCAAATATGGACTAGTTTGAAGAGCAGAGAACTATTATTTTGATTGACATATCGGCTATCATTCTTCTTTTTCTTTTATTTCCAAAATTAATTTTGGGGAGGGGAGGGGGATCAACTGAGCATTTATCATTAAATAACTGAAGCCATGCCCGCCAAAATTTTATTATTATTTGACTTGCAGAGCCATTCCTAACTTACAGAAGTGGTAAGTTATCATCTTTATGTGATTTGTGCTCTGAACTGCATCAATCTGACAGCACCCCAAGGCAATTGATGACTACATCTGGGAGGTAGTTAACCTTTTCTTTGTTTCTATCATATCCTTGATTTCCTTGAATGGTCATTACTTGATATAAATTGCAGATTGTCCCAATAACATACTATTTTGGCTTTCAGAACTGCCAGATCACTAGGTCCAGCTTTACCTCCTACGAAGACCTCTTCAGGAAAAAAGACCAGCTCTGGGCAATTAACTTTGAAGTTAGTATTGTGCTACTATCTACTCTTTTTCTGTAAACTTTCATAGACATGTTCTGGAACATTTCTTGTCTAAGTGTATGCTATTTCTAAAGTTTCTAAGTGAAGACAGTCGAAACATAACAAAAGTATAGAACTACAGACTATTATTCAAAAAAATTATTAGTCCAAAAAAATTATTATTCTCTAAAAGTCTAAATAGTTTTAATCTATAATGATTAATTAGTATTTTCTGGTTTTTGGTTTAACACGGAAATTAAAATCATAATTTCCATATTTTTTTGTGTAGAATTAGGATGTTATATTTAGACATGAATGACCAAAAGATCTTTAAGATGGTATGTGAGCCCGAAAGATTTAGCATGCGTATATTTTCTAGTTCTACAAAAATTGTTTGTGCATTTCTTGTCAACCTTTTTTTTCTTTTATTTTTGTTGATATACAAGTAGACTGTAGACATCTATGTTAATTTCTGTTTAAAGGGATTTGGGGTTGCACAAGCTTGTGTTTGAGTCAGAGAAAGTACCTGAAGGGACTATGGTCTGCTACCGAGTCCATGTGAAGGTATGTTTCTAATCTATCTTTCTTGAAGATTAAAAGACAACAAATTAGCTTCTATTTTAACCAAGCAATTAATTTGTACTGTTCAGCTTGTGTCTGTAATACATTTCTGGTCTGATAACTTAATGGTTCTTTTGATATGATAACTTATAGGGCAAGAAAGACAAAATGGCGACATTACTGAAAGGGCATATTAAAGGTTTTGGAATATACTGCGACTGCTGTAGCAAAGTGGTAATTCTTTGATCTTTGTAAGAGCCAAACCAGTTTTTAATGTATTGCACTTGTGATGGTAACTCTTGTAATGAGTCTGGTTTAATACCGTACATTGCTTGCCCCGTACTAGTTCATACATTTAATCCTGCCATTTCCCCTATTCTCTTTTTCTTAAATTTCCTCAATTAGGGTCTAATTGATATTTTATTTTGTATATTTTTTTTTTCAACACTACGGTAGGATTAAGCATTTGGTTTTGGATCTAATCATCAGAATCTCGAAATTGACTGCATACCAGTTTGAAATAGTACGGTTTATATGGAAGATGACAATGTGGTGGTCCTTGATACAGGCCTGTTTGGCTGTACCTGTACTAGAGGTACTTGCCAGTAGAAAGCAGCTAAGGGGATGGCTTTGTTTCTTCTTCCTAATTGTGCTGTATTTTTTCTTATGTTTATCATACATTTTAATGTACAGATTAGTCCTTCCCAGTTTGAAGCCCATGCTGGCCGTCCTGCCACCCGCAAACCGTGAGTTCCTAATGTTAATTTTTTTTTATTTTCTTTTTTGGAATCAGCATAGATAGGTTTCTAACTGTTATTTGTTAATGGTGTACGTAATTGATGAAATTGTAAAATCATGTGCCAAAACTCAAAACAGAGAATGCACCTAGGAAATAAGAGAGAATTTAAGGATGCAAGTTAATATAACTTCTAAACGGTACAGAAAAAGGTTACTGCAAGTGAAATAAAACACTGGTAGAGGACGGTCTGGTAAATTGGGGTGTTGTACTCATGAACAATTAACAGTGTCGAGTGTCGACCAATAGTCTGATAGGTTACTAGTACCTGGTACAGTCATGGGATTGTGTATTTGCATGTCTGTATGGATTAAGGCTTTATGCTTTTGTATGGATCAAAATAGTACAGAACACTAGTTTCTGTTAGTCGCACAAGTTTAATTCATACTTGTGACCTAACTTGAATGGATCAGAGATAACATGTCCTGGCCTTGTCTGATGTGTGTAAGTCACGGGTAACTAAGAAGCTAGCATCGTTTCAAGTTTCTTCTTATTTCCGCAAACAAAAGGTAGCAAAGTGGTTAAGAGTGTTGGTGTGCAATTTGAAGGTTACAGATTCAATCCTGGCCTGCACATTGTTTTGTTTCCTTTATGTTCACATAAGCCAATGGCATACAAAACAGGTCATTTGCAGTTAATTGGGTCACAACTTAATCTGCCTTGCCTGAGCCAAGTCAGAAATTTTGGACATGTATTTTAATCCCTTTACCCATCATCTAAGTCTTTGATTTCTTGGATTGGATTGGCGCAAGTCTGATCCGTGAGAAACTGACACTCCTAAATTGCACATGAAAGCACCCCCAACCTCCTTGAAAATCTGCAATGAAATATTCTTTGAAATTGTCAGTTACATTACTGTGTAAATGATTTTTTCACCTTGCCTGATGAATGATCAGCATCTAAATCCATTCATCTTTAGTACATTTTTATTCAGCATTCCTAATGTCCTGTCTTACTATTATAGGTACAACAACACGTACATTCATGCTGAAACAGATCAAGGCAGCACGTACACTTCACTGCATGATTTGGCGGTTATGTTGTCTAAGGACCCAGCTCTGGCCCCAAGACGATCTGATGATTTATGCCGCATATGTAATGATGGAGGGACTCTTATTGTTTGCGACATATGCCCTCGTGTCTTTCACCCAGGTAGTTTTCACTTCCATTATTTGCTGTAATGTCGCAAGTAAGGTAATACCATCTTTATTGCCGGGCTTAGTACTGCTTATGTTTGTCACTCTTATTTTACTGTCAGGATCCAGTTCATCAGTTATTTTATTTTTAAGTTTTCCTTTTTAGCAATAATTGCTTCATAGACAGCCAGCCAAAAGTATATGTAAGAAAGAAAATTACCTTTAACTTAACTGAATTATCGGGTATTGCAAATTGCGTGCTTGTGAAGTTCCATGGTACTCATTTTTACTGGTAATTTTGCTGATTATTTGTTTATTGCAGAATGTGTGGGTTTGAAGGACATACCCGAAGGGAAATTTTTCTGCAGGCTCTGCAAGCCTTCAAAACGAGTGGATGGACTTGATGGCCAGGTTGAGCAGATAGTACAGCAGTGCACACGCATTGCAATTGCACCGGAGACTTCTGTCGGTGGTTGTGTGCTCTGCAAGTCAGTCTCTATTGTGTTTGTGCATGCACGTGCATGTTGTCGGTGTATTTGTGGCTTTGTGTATCTCTGTGTGTGTGTGTGTGTGTGTGTCTTTATCGTTTACACTGAACTCAGCTTAATCTCTATCATTTCATATCTATATGGCTATCAATTAAAGCCCAAAAGGGCAAAGGGCATATTAATTACCAGACACAAATAGACAACAAGTAATAGAATAAGTTTTTCCTGTACTCACAAGCATGGACTTGAATGTTACTGCTTGTGATCATAGCCAAAATCCTTCTGCTGTCCTATGGACTTTGTATTTACTTTTATTTCTTTTCTGGAATTAGGATACCTGGTTTCTGCAGTGATGCATTTAATGATGAAACAATGCTATTGTGTGACCAGGTATGTTGTGCATTTACGAGGTGCTATTGCTTCTCATTTTTTTCACAATGGTTTAATATTTCATAGAACCTGGTTATGGCCTGTCCAGTGTCCAGAAATATTGGAACTCTATGAGTCGGTTTGGTGCTAGCTATTTATACCCCATGAGTACCATTTCAGCAGGTACTATTGTGCTTGTAAATTAAGAGTGATTGGCAGCTAGGTATTTTTTGTTGAACCAAGTACGAGAAAGGGAAATAAAACTGAATTCATAGATCGATCGTTTATTTTAAATGGATCTGGATCAGTTGGCACTTGGCACTTACAATCTTGGCAGCATCATTAATAAATTAGAACTTAAATCCTGTATTTTTGGTGTGAATACTATGGCATACCTATTATGTATGTGTGCTGAACTGCTGATATTTGGTGCCTTTTTTATAGTTCTTTGGAGACATCGATGTTTTTAACATTATGCATCAAAACTCAAACACTTATAAAGGATTATCAAATTGATACAGAATTGCAGAGAAAATTGTATAGGCAAGATACTGTTTCCAACAACATACCTATAAGCTAATTCTTTTGGTTCCATGTGTTCTTGTATTTTGATTTATTATTGCTTTTAATGGAAAATGTTGCCAAGATTGTTGCATCTCTTTTCAGTTGGCAAGTGATCCACCGGATTTTTATCGACTAAGAGATGATTTAACTCCTGTTCAGATTTTCTTGTGAAAGATATTATTTTGTTATGTATTTTCTTTTTTTATCCAGTGCGACAAGGAGTACCATATTGGTTGTCTCAGGGAGCACAATATTGTTGATTTTAAG